>JAOTOM010004616.1:170000-364839 GCA_034440615.1 Ashinkailepas kermadecensis | reverse complement strand
TAACAAGAACCTGATGTACCCCGAACTATTTGTCCACATTTGTAATTGAAGATACCATGCACCTACACAAGGAGCTTGTGTCCTCTGGTGTACTCTGCAAGTTCAGAGAACCACTACTAGTATCGGGCGACCAGTATATGAGGACAATCAAAATACTGGTGTCGCATATCAGCACCAATATTTCGATTGGCATTGCACCGGCAATACAAAAGGTACACGAGACTGCGTCCTTGGTATTGTGTTCCGTTATTCCAGTAAATAGTGTTGCCCTGTACACCAACATCAGCCGAATCTGCGCCGACGTCAGCAGTCCTGGAGCGGTGTATTGTCGGCGGCGTACCAGCATCTGTGCCGGGATTGTGTCCGCCCCGACCGGTCTCACGCGTCCTCACGCGGCCTCACGCGACCTCACGCGGCCTCACGTCGTGCCCGCAGCTGGTGGCACCTGATCTTCAACCTGCTGGTGCAGCTGGCGGCCGGGCTGCCTCTGGAGATGGTGCACGGGTCGGGCCGCGTGCTCACCATCTACCTCGCCGGCGTCCTGGCGGGCAGTCTCGGCACTTCTGTTTGCGACACCAGCCGGCAGGTGTACCTAGTGGGCGCCTCCGGCGGCGTGTACGCCCTGCTCACCGCGCACATCGCCAATGTTTTGCTGGTGAGGTATTTTCAGACCTGTCAAAAGGTACAGCTACACACACACAGGGGCGAGCACAGGTGGGGTACTGAGGGACATATGCCTCCCAATAAAACATGGCATAACTTCAGGAAGGCTTGAGTGTATATTTCCCCTGTCCCCGCTCAACGGGGTTTTCGTCCAAAAGACGCGATTATCACAGGAAAAGGCACCCTTTGAAACGACAAGGCATCCCCAGTATGCTCGAGTGCACCCGAGCCCCTCCTCCGCTCCACGGAGGGAGCGGGACGCCCCTCCGAGGATG
The DNA here is from genome assembly GCA_034440615.1 of Ashinkailepas kermadecensis. Taxonomy (NCBI): domain Eukaryota; kingdom Metazoa; phylum Arthropoda; class Thecostraca; family Neolepadidae; genus Ashinkailepas; species Ashinkailepas kermadecensis. The sequence goes on along the minus strand of JAOTOM010004616.1, from coordinate 363,901 downwards.
TATACTCCCTACCACATCAACATCCCTGGATCCGCCTCTGTACACCCACGCCCAATGCCATGGACTCAATGTGCTGTACCCATGCGCAAAGCCTATTGAGATCATGGACATGAAACAGTAACATTGGGATATAGGCAGATCCGGGAAGGAAACTGGAGGCATATGAATGACCATGGAGATGTGACGCCGCCCCGACTGGAAACAGGTGGGGGGGGAGGGGGTGCGTACACCAGTCTATGCATTAGGCTAAGACATAGTCAATGCCGGGTGAAGCATCAGTGTGCTTTGTCTCAAGGGCACTACAGTGCTTAAATGTGACGATTTAACGACGAGGCACATCAGCCCCTTCACCACGGCTGATGTACCTCCAAGGTCTCGGCGTTATTCGGGAGCCATTAGTGGGCCCTGTCACCAGATGACGGGGGCGGATGCAATGGGCGGGGCACTGGGGGCATATGACCCCCCCCTCCCCAAATGGGAAGGTTCGAGTGCACATCTGGACATGACAATCGACAATTGCTGGAACCGCTCCTGCCATGTGCTAAATCAGGCGAAGTGCTAGTATCGGGGCTGGAGATCTCTCACGAAGCCAGGGGCTCAAGTCCTTCTTTTCAAGCTCTATCGTCAGATCGAACAGGGAAATTTGCAACTAAGCATCAGCAGGGTACCAAACTAGTGGGTTCAGAACCCCCACCCACCCGGAATCTCCAGCCATGGCTAATAGCGGCCTTCGTGCCTATTTCATGGCTCTTGGATCATGAATATCGATTATGTATGACATGCGTTTTGTGGGCTGGGCTTACTCCGACTGTTGTACCCCGATTGACTGTTGTACCGCGATTGACTGTTGTACCCCGATTCCCCACCGACAAGCCAGTTGACGCGCGCTCGTACACCCACGGAGGCGTCGAGACCCTGGCGGTGACCTTGTGTACCTGTGGTGCGGCCGGCAGCCGCTAGGTGTGACACGTGGACTACCCCCAGAACCACCGCCAGCTGCGGCTGGGCCTGGCGCGACTGACGGCCGTCACGGCGACCGTCGGCTGTGACGCCGGCCTGGCCGTGTACCGCCGGCACGCGCTGACCCCGCCGTCGGAGCCGACCGTCAGCGGCGCCGCCCACCTGGCCGCCGCCCTAGCCGGACTCGTCGTCGGCCTGGTGGCGCTGCGCAACTTCGCGCCCAAGCCGCACGAGTCGCTGCTCTGGTGGCTGGCGCTCGGCTTCTGCCTGGCGTGCACGCTGTGGGCGGCTCTCGTTAACGTGCTGCCCGCTCCCGGCGAGCTGTACGTCTGATGGGCCGACACCTACCTCCGAGGTCAGCTACAGCTTCCGCCCTGATGCGACACGCTGTACGTTTGACAGGGAGACACCTACCTCCCAGGTGAGCTACAGGTCAACTACACTCTCCGCCCTGGCGCGGCACACTTGTCACGCGAAGCGCACGACAACCCAGCCCCGGGTTACAGTTGCCAGCGCAGTGATGTGGCATGTAGCCATGGATGTAGCCATGGATGTAGCCATCAGCAACTCGTCCTGTGCTGGCGAGTTGCTGGCGGTGGTAGTTAACTGTGATGGGTAGCGATAGATTCGGGACGAATCTCCGTTGAGGGTGCTAGAAAGAGCATTGTTGCATTTAGCACTTGTGCAAAAATACGGTTGCAAAGTGCCCACACTATATTTATACTGCTGATGGTAGTTTGCCTTGTTCTGTATGTGACAATATCCTGCATACCTGTTGCCAGGCTTCCGCGTTGTATCGCTCACGGTGTGGATGCGGTGCGCATTTGTTTGTGAATTTGTTCCTAATTCCATGCGTGTAAACACAGAGCAATATATGTGGAAATAGACGAGGACGAAAGTTGCGAGTCTGCTGCCGTGCGCAAACGGCAGTCACCAGGGGCGCAGCCAGGGGGGGTCAAGGAAGCTCGCACCATACATTTTCGCGATGCCTACAATGTGTGCATTTCTGAAGTCCCACTTTACTACTCGATATCGGCCGACCGATAACGTCTTATGGTACGCAGTTTTAGTAAGCGGGGGGGCAGTCGAACTTTCCCGGAGGGGAACCATCTTCCACGGGATGACATGTCCCCAATTCTCCTCTTGTATCCGCCGTTGACGGGACTTACACACGCACTTCGTCGAATAAATTAGACTTCAGTTGTTCCATCGGGGCACTGATAGAAGGCTCCCGACAGCCCTGAGCTGGGTTGAAATGAAATTATTTCATTATATTCATAAAATGGAACCCTTGAACGGGGAGGGGGGTCGAAATTTGGTGAATTACAAACGATGGTGGTAAGTTAGGCTACCTCCGCAGGAAAAGCTGACAATTAGCTTAATGAAAAATGTGGGCCACCTTAGAAAAAACTTAAATACTGGTAGAAATATGGTCATTTCAAACATGGGGTAGGCTGGGACCCTTCAAATCCGTCCCCCCCCCCACCCTCACCCCAACTAACGCAAATCCTAGGTACACCACTGCTGAGCAGCAACATTCGTCTCAAAGGCAGCGCAAGCAGTTGTAAGAGAAGTAAGCAGGATAAATGAGCACCATGCAGCATCAGAAAACATATTTTATATGCAACAACCAAAACTAAGTATTTTTGCATTAGGCGACACGCATTCATAAAGACTTGCTGAATGTTGTCCAGACTCGGTTCTCCCAAGTAGCTTAAGCTAAACTAAGTACACTATAGTGTTAACTTAGTGGTGGAGCTTACACCACGGAGTTAACCCAGTGGTGGAGCTTCCTATACTTTGGTGGGATCTGGGCCGCATCTTCTTTTCTTAGCCCTGCCAACTTATTGCTCTGTTTACATGGGAGAGCACGTGTATTTACCCAGAAAACATGATAAGCCAGCAAGCCATGTATTCACCCCAGAAACGTACCGCCGCAGGCCATTCAATCAGGACGTGCGTAACTCATCACAGGCATGGTAATCAGCGTGCTGCGGGCGACGGCCTGGTCGGTCAGCCGGAGCGACATCCGCCTCCGGAACCGGGCCAAGCCCAGCTCATCTCAACCGACTACTCGGCTCGCTGCGTCACGTACAACAAAAAACACACCGGGGTGCAGTACCCCACACCATACCCGCAGACCCGTGCAGCTGGCTGGCTGTTCCCCCCCCCCCCTGAGTAAGGGGGCTAGCTGGCGGCTGGCTCGGAGGTGTCCGTCTCGCTGGCCGACTGCCGGCCGGGTTTGGTGGACGAGCGGCGCCGTTGGCGGACGCCCCTGGCGGCCTCGACCGGCGGCTCCGTGTCTGACGTGCTGCACGTCGAGTCGCGCTGCGAGCGCTGGCGGCGGCGGCGGGGCCGCGCCTGCCGACCGGAACAGACGGCTGTCACCGGCACACCGGCACACCAGTACACCACTGTCACCGGCACACCAGTACACCAGCACACCGCTGTCACCGGCACACCGGCACACCAGTACACCACTGTCACCGGCACACCAGCACACCGATGTCACCAGCACACCAGTACACCACTGTCACCGGCACACCAGCACACCAGTACACCAGCACACCGCTGTCACCAGCACACCAGCACACAAGTACACAATCACACAAGCACACCGCTCTCACCAGCACAGGCACACCAGCACACCAACACAGGCAACACGTCTGGCAGCGCTGATAAACAGCACACCCTGCACCCGCCTACTGAGCACTCGTTCGGGCACCGCGACCACTACTGTAGTGGTTGGTAGCGGTCTGGCCCTACTGCTCCAACACGGTGGCCGTCTGTGTTCAAACTTAGAGGCAGACTCGTAGCAATGAAGCTATATTTTTGAACAGCCACCGAAGGGGAGGGGGGGGCGGTGATAATTAAAACATGGTCACGAAACCGATCTAACATCATGGACATTACAAGACCCGTGAGCTGAGCACCAGGAACTGATCACCTGACACCACCGCCACACCAAAAGGACCACAGACAGACCTCGCCAGCCGCGGTCCCCCTCCTCCAACTGTTACTGTCTGGGGCCACTGCTTCACCCCCGTCTGTCTAGGGACCACCACCTCACCGCCGTCTGTCTGGGGGCCAGCACCCCCTCCTCCGTTTGTCTGGGGGCCTCAACCTCACCACCGTTTGTCTGGGGGCCAGTACTTTCCCGCCTTCTGTCAACGCTGACTCACCGCGTCCTTGAGAGTCTTGGATAGCTGCTGATGTTTCGCCTGCCACAGCATCTGCTGTCGCTGCACCACCTCCGGGAAGCTGTGGCACAACCAGACGTCGTCGCATTGGGAGTGGTGAGCTGGTGTCACGTCGTCGCATTGGGAGTGGTGAGCTGGTGTCAAGTCGTCGCATTGGGAGTGGTGAGCTGGTGTCACGTCGTCGCATTGGGAGTGGTGAGCTGGTGTCAAGTCGTCGCATTGGGAGTGGTGAGCTGGTGTCACGTCGTCGCATTGGGAGTGGTGAGCTGGTGTCACGTCGTCGCATTGGGAGTGGTGAGCTGGTGTCACGTCGTCGCATTGGGAGTGGTGAGCTGGTGTCACGTCGTCACATTGGGAGTGGTGAGCTGGTGTCACGTCGTTGCTTGGGAGTGGTGAGCTGGTGTCACGTCGTCGCATTGGGAGTGGTGAGCTGGTGTCACGTCGTCACATTGGGAGTGGTGAGCTGGTGTCAAGTCGTCGCATTGGGAGTGGTGAGCTGGTGTCACGTCGTCGCATTGGGAGTGGCGAGCTGGTGTCACGTCGTCACATTGGGAGTGGTGAGCTGGTGTCACGTCGTCGCATTGGGAGTGGTGAGCTGGTGTCACGTCGTCGCATTGGGAGTGGTGAGCTGGTGTCACGTCGTCGCATTGGGAGTGGTGAGCTGGTGTCACGTCGTCGCATTGGGAGTGGTGAGCTGGTGTCAAGTCGTCGCATTGGGAGTGGTGAGCTGGTGTCAAGTCGTCGCATTGGGAGTGGTGAGCTGGTGTCACGTCGTCGCATTGGGAGTGGTGAGCTGGTGTCACGTCGTCGCATTGGGAGTGGTGAGCTGGTGTCAAGTCGTCGCATTGGGAGTGGTGAGCTGGTGTCAAGTCGTCGCATTGGGAGTGGTGAGCTGGTGTCACGTCGTCGCATTGGGAGTGGTGAGCTGGTGTCACGTCGTTGCTTGGGAGTGGTGAGCTGGTGTCACGTCGTCGCATTGGGAGTGGTGAGCTGGTGTCACGTCGTCGCATTGGGAGTGGTGAGCTGGTGTCACGTCGTTGCTTGGGAGTGGTGAGCTGGTGTCACGTCGTCGCATTGGGAGTGGTGAGCTGGTGTCACGTCGTCGCATTGGGAGTGGTGAGCTGGTGTCACGTCGTCGCATTGGGAGTGGTGAGCTGGTGTCACGTCGTCGCATTGGGAGTGGTGAGCTGGTGTCACGTCGTCGCATTGGGAGTGGTGAGCTGGTGTCACGTCGTCGCATTGTGAGTGGTGAGCTGGTGTCACGTCGTCACATTGGCAGTGGTGAGCTGGTGTCACGTCGTCGCATTGGGAGTGGTGAGCTGGTGTCACCTCGTCGCATTGGGAGTGGTGAGCTGGTGTCACGTCGTCGCATTGGGAGTGGTGAGCTGGTGTCACGTCGTCGCATTGGGAGTGGTGAGCTGGTGTCACGTCGTCGCATTGGGAGTGGTGAGCTGGTGTCACCTCGTCGCATTGGGAGTGGTGAGCTGGTGTCACGTCGTCGCATTGGGAGTGGTGAGCTGGTGTCACGTCGTCGCATTGGGAGTGGTGAGCTGGTGTCACGTCGTCGCATTGGGAGTGGTGAGCTGGTGTCACGTCGTCGCATTGGGAGTGGTGAGCTGGTGTCACGTCGTCGCATTGGGAGTGGTGAGCTGGTGTCACGTCGTCGCATTGGGAGTGGTGAGCTGGTGTCACCTCGTCGCATTGGGAGTGGTGAGCTGGTGTCACGTCGTCGCATTGGGAGTGGTGAGCTGGTGTCACGTCGTCGTTGGGAGTGGTGAGCTGGTGTCACGTCGTCGCATTGGGAGTGGCGAGCTGGTGTCACGTCGTCGCATTGGGAGTGGTGAGCTGGTGTCACGTCGTCGCATTGGGAGTGGTGAGCTGGTGTCAAGTCGTCGCATTGGGAGTGGTGAGCTGGCGTCACGTCGTTGCTTGGGAGTGGTGAGCTGGCGTCACGTCGTCGCATTGGGAGTGGTGAGCTGGCGTCACGTCGTCGCATTGGGAGTGGTGAGCTGGTGTCACGTCGTCGCATTGGGAGTGGTGAGCTGGTGTCACGTCGTCGCATTGGGAGTGGTGAGCTGGTGTCACGTCGTCGCATTGGGAGTGGTGAGCTGGTGTCACGTCGTCGCATTGGGAGTGGTGAGCTGATGTCACGTCGTCGCATTGGGAGTGGTGAGCTGGTGTCACGTCGTCACATTGGGAGTGGTGAGCTGGTGTCACGTCGTCGCATTGGGAGTGGTGAGCTGGTGTCACGTCGTCGCATTGGGAGTGGTGAGCTGGTGTCACGTCGTCGCATTGTTGCAACATGCCTACACATCAGCTGATTGTCCAGCTGCAGTAGCCGACCAAAACGACGCTCTAAATGTAAACACCTGGACAGTCATTTAGCCCGCTGTAGCTCATCTCGCTGTCAAATCTTCTCTTTCTCTGACTCTGTTCCTATCTTCTTCTCTCTCTCTTGCTCTCTCTATCTTTCCCTGTATGTACCTCAATCTCTCCTCTATTTCTCGACCAAAGAAAAAAGAAGCAGCCTGGCATTAACGGACGTAGTATGAGTCCCACGCACCCTGACGCGTACACGCACCCACACACGCACGAGCAGACACGCGCACCCGTATGACACCTCTACACATAACATGTGACTGACCTCTGCTCGTGACCTGTGACTGACATCTGTTCATGACCTGTGACTGACCTCTGCTCATGACCTGTGACCGGCCGTATGACTGACCTCTGCTCGTGACCTGTGACTGACCTCTGCTCGTGTCCCGGGTCCGGCTTGAGCCTCATTCTCCAGCCGCGGCCGGGCACCAGCTGGCCGATGGGCAGCAGCAGCTGCAGCACGTCCTCGGCGGACAGGCGGGTGTACTCGGACACCTGCTCCCGGCTGATGAACGCCCGCTGCGTCCACTGGTACAGCTGACGAGAGGCACAGGGTCACTCAAACTGGGGCATACCAGTGCGACTGTGGCACACAAGGCCAACTGTGGAATGGAAGTCCAACTGCGGTACACCAGTCGAACTTATACACCGGTCCAACTGTGGTACACCAGTCCAACTGTAGTACACCAGTCGAACTTATACACCGGTCCAACTGTGGTACACCAGTCCAACTGCAGTACACCAGTCGAACTTATACACCGGTCCAACTGTGGTACACCAGTCCAACTGCAGTACACCAGTCGAACTTATACACCGGTCCAACTGTGGTACATCAGTCCAACTGCAGTACACCAGTTCAGCTGTGGTGCATGCAGCCTCAGAGCGGCACGATCTCATGCTTCTCAGACGTGCGTACTCTTCAAACCCGGATTATGATTTCCTAACTCGGCTGCTCCTCTCCGCATGTGCCTCCTCCACCGCCCGCGTACTGAGTCTGTACGCCGAGACGGGGACGTGTGTCGCCAAGGTATGATTCGATTTACTACGTCGAATATTTCTAGGACCATGGACCCAGGCTCTGCCGAGACGGGGACGTGTGTCGCCACGGTGGGATCCGACCCAGTGTGCCGAATACCCTGGAGTGGCGCTGAAAAAACACGTTGGTCTTGGATTGTCATTATCCAGAACAATATACTCTAAAAAAAAACACATCTTCTACTCTACTTCACTTACTGGAAGGTTGACATGGGCGCCTTGGCAATGGCTGAAACTTGTTCCCTAAAACAGTCCAAATTCACTGGAGAGTAGAAAAGGAAGATTTTAATGGCACAGACAAAAAAACAATATTGTCTCAATATTGGATCTCTCAAACAAAAGAGTCGTGTTCAAATTCTAGATCGCAAAATGTAAATACAAGCCTGGCCAGGAGACAAAGGTGCTTTTGTATAGGCGGCATACATACATTATTTTTAAAGGATTCGTTTGTAGTTTCCTCCAACCTGTGTGATACATTATGTTAACTAATTCTAGTCTAACTTTAGCCAGATTCTGAACTGAGGATTTTACCGCATTCACTGTCTTAATTTCTTCGGAAGTTTTCTCGGGTACCATTGGTTGATATTTTATTTCGTTATTGTTATTTCCTTCAATACTTATTTGTGTATTGAACTACATTGTCGGCGATGGTCGATTTACTACGTGCACCTGCTAAATTCATTGATTTCATGACATGACTTTGCTTATAAATGAAATCACCCTATCCCCAACTACACGAATAAACTAACAGAAATGAAGTGAAGGGTGGCATGTTCCTCACCATATAGTCGCGCGCTCTGGCCAGCAGCTCGCCGGACACCGCTGTCCGGGCGGTGGGCGTGTCCTTGGGGTACAAGACGTCGCTGCGCACCACCCACAGGCCGCGCACCAGCTGCGCGAACTGCTGCAGAATGCGCACCACGTCGGCAGCCGCCGTGCCGCGCGGCAGCAGCGCCATCATCGCGCTCAGCTGGCAGACATTCACTGTGGGTGCGTTACAGAGTTGGTTGGTTATTGGTTTTACGACACGTCGACCGTTGAGTCATATAGCGTCGCCAATCTCTCACGCCGATTGGTCGCGGGCGAAGAGTAGCGACAGGTGAGATTCGAACCCACAATCTTTCGATTGCGAGACGAGCATCTTACCCCTAGACCACTCGTCCCCGCGTTACAGAGTTAAGCCTCAACGTATTCATATAGTGCTACTTACTTATATGCTTATACAGTCCACAGATAGGCTACCACTTTCAGTGTCACAGTGTCAGTCGCAGCCCCTGTACCGGTACAGTCCCCCAACACCAGTCACAACACCCCCACCATTGCCTGTTGTTCTACACAACACCCCCGCCACTGCCTGTTGTTTTACACAACACCACAGCCACTGCCTGTTGTTTTACACAACACCACAGCCACTGCCTTTTGTTTTACATAACACCACAGCCACTGTCTTTTGTTTTACACAACCACCCGTCACTGCCTGCTGTTTTACACAACCACCCGTCACCGCGTGTCGCTTTACACAAAGCCCGTCACTGCCTGCTGTTTTACACAAACGGCCCCAACGTGATGACGACTCATTCAAACGCCTGAAGCTTGACCGCAAGTAACACAATTAACGCGCAATTCCTTACAGCGAATGACGAGCGCGCGGATCTGGTCGGCCAGGGGAAGGGTGCGCAGCGACCGCAGCGACATCTGTTGTTGGTCCGCTACACCACGCTTGACATCGTGGTCGAGAGATGGCTCTGATGGCAGGAGACGCTGCCGGTACTCGGCCGAGTCGACGGTGGCCGTCAGTGAGAGGTCATCCGTGCGCGAGCACAACAGCTTCTGCCACTCGCCCTGTCAAGGTCAACGCAAATGTGTGAATTGTCTGGCGAAAATCAACAGCATCTATAACATCTAGAACAATATTAAAACACATTACATCTGATTTAATACCTGCATGCTGCAACATGAAGCACCTACTGTGGAACATATCCCATCATGAGAGACAGCTCAGCACGCGTCCCTCATTCGCTCGATTCCGATCCACGTCTATCTCGTTTCCCTCTTATCCTCCTCCTCCCATCATATTTGGTTCATCCTGCCCAATCTGCTGCCGTGCCATTCAGGTGACACAGAAGTAGTGATAAAATATTCGTGAAATAGGGTGGAATATACCGCTTTCTGAACACTGAATTGACATCCCTCCCAACTGAGTATCGACATCGTGCTTCGTGATGAGTCGTTATGAGGTCTTCATACCTAATTTTCAACAGTATCTCGTTGATAAATATCATGCTGATATTGCTGATCATGCTGATAAATATCAGCTGATAAATATCAGCTGATAAATATCATGTTGATAAATATCATGCTATTACAGATTGGGATACAGATCAAAAGTGTGTTTGAAGAACTTATAACTTATGCCAAGGGACATCGTTTCCATGGCGAATTTCGACATCCTACTGTACTCATTTCGACATCTCACACCTAACGAAGAACCATTATATTAACACTGCATAAGTACACCACAATTGTTCCTGGACCGCGCCACTACAGCGAACGAGGGGCTGTGACGAGCCGGACTTGAGTTGTGACGTCGTCGCCAAGACTCCGCCCACTACACCACGTAACAGCACAGCTTCAGCACGCGCCGCCACACCAGATTACACGACCCGGCCAGTCTATACCGCCAAGTCACAAGTATATCTACTCGTGACAGGAGCATTGATACCTTGTTGTCCATAGAATGTTCGCCTGCCACAAATGATCACTACATAATCACGAACACGTAGAGGCCGGCCGGGGTGCGCGGCGTCGTCTCACCTCGCTGCGCGCCGTGCTCTTCTTGTGCACGCTGGTGGGCAGCCACGGCTGCTCGCTCTCCTTGCGCTTCAGGAAGTGGTAGGAGCGCTCCCGGGCCTGCTTCACCCGGTCCGACTCGGGTCGAGCGAACTTGACCGTCACCCGCTCGGTGCTCGGCGTCTCCGGCTCGTCCTCGTCCCCAGACACTTCTGAACGAGCCGGCAGGGGAACAACAATTACTGGTGGTGGTGGTGATGATGATTGTTCGCTGTACGACGCGTTGGGCGTTGTCATGCAGCGCCGCCAATCTCTCACGATACTTGGTCGCGGGCGAAGAGTAGCGACAGGTGGGACTCGAACCCACAACATCTCGACTTGTAGACGGGAATCTTACTCCCAGACTACCTGTCTCCCTACTAAACGGTGAGATGAAGGTGAGAGGAGTTGACATGACCGGATGGTGCGGGACGCTAGAGCATCTGCTACGGGTACGGGCGGCTCTGAGTTGAAGTCCACGTGTAGACACACGTGGACTTACTCTGCCCGCTCCAACTCAGGAGATTGCAGTAACTGGTGGAGTGTTCGCCGTGTCACGTGATCAACATTGACCGAGCAGCGCCCGCGGCATCGGGTTCACGGGCATGATCTGACTCTAAAGAGACTGCGTCGGGTCAGACCAGCGTCCAAAACCACATTCAAGACGATACTTGACGGCGCTGAAAACTAATGACGGCAATAAAGAGTGCACTTCCGTCGTAAAACAACGATATTTAATGCATTACATTCTAATAATCATTAGTTCACCTGAGGACACCAGAAAACACAATGATGCAGCACAAGACTGGAAAGGAATTCAGTTGCACGGAATGAGCAGCTGACTGAGGGTCACACATAAACCTGTGCAGCTGACAAATTGCATCAAAGACGCTGAGTGGGGTTTCAAAGTTGGCATGTGCAACGCATTTGCACTTTATGTTAGTGAGTTGTAATGCAGAGTACAACATAAACGGTGAATGAACAAATCAGGCAAATTAGAACAAAGGGCCTTGAGTGGTATGTACCAAAACTGCATGAATAAATCAGGCAGGTCGACACGACTGTATGTTCACAAATTGCCACTGTTATCGGGGCCGAAAAAACCACTTACATGCCGAATGCCTGTCACTTACGTTATTGCCAAATTGCTACTAATGCTGATAAAGTTAACTGAAGTGACTGGACGCAAATCCGTCTGGTAGTTGGGGTATCTTGGATAAGCAAATTGGAACCCAACTGGTTCGAGTTGATAACAAAACAAACACATTTCGACACAAATCGACTTCGCCATTAATAAAACGCATCCAGTTCAAATGACGCAGTACAATAGACACTCCTTTTCAACAGATCCTTCCATGCGGTGGCGCGCCCGGGGGCACAGCCTCGTCTCGCACCACCGGAGCAGCTCGCTGTGCGCCGGAGTGCTGCCATGTGCACAACATGCCGCCGCGGCGGATCCGAGGGAAGCGAGCGATCAAAGTGATCAAGGCTGTCTCGTAAGGCTGCCGAAAACTGAAACTACTGCCGAGTGTGCAGAATGAATTTATACTTATATGTATACACCACATACAAAATTATCAGGCACGTGACGAAATATATTTCTTAAAAAGAGCACAAGGTTGTACTAGTCATACCGTGTGGTATTCTGTTGTCCTGTTCCGAGCTGTATGCTCTATTGTATGCTCTTATATACCTTGTCACAGCCGCAGTTGGCGCCACCACCCACCCAGCCGCGGTTCGCGCCATCACTCACCCAGCCGCGGTTCGCGCCACCACTCACCCAGCCGCAGTTGGCGCCACCACTCACCCAGCCGCAGTTGGCGCCACCACTCACCCTGACCCAGCTCGCGCCACCACTCACCCAGCCGCAGTTGGCGCCACCACTCACCCAGCCGCAGTTGGCGCCACCACTCACCCTGACCCAGCTCGCGCGCCTCCTGCCTGCCCTTGGTGTCGGCCCGGTCCAGGTAGGCGAAGCTGGGCCGCATGGCCAGCACGGCGTCCACGGCCGTCAGGTGCACCTCGCCGTCGGCCACCACGGCCACGCAGTAGCGGCGTGCGGACGACGTCACCAGGGTCGACGACAGGGTCTGGCGGTCCATCACCGAGCTGCCGCGACACAAGACATCTTTTAAATTGGCTTTGATTCACGACGCACTTTATGCAATTGCTAATCGGCGCCGCCCACGCTGTTCCGCTGGTGGGCTGCGGGATTGGGAAATGTCCGAGCGGTGCGAGCGTCCAACCCGGGACCTTTGTATCCACAGTCCGACGCCCTAACCACTCGGCCATTCCAGCCCCACACACGCGAGAATCACACACACACACACATACTAGTGGTGACGGAAACTGTCAACAGATGGCGTTAGCTGGCCCGGCACGCAGCCCCATAGAGAACCATCCACTGGCCGTTAGTGAAATAAGCTTGAGCCCATCCAATCGGTAAATTTCAATCCATGAGGTCTCGTCTGCCTCACAGCCAGCATAACTCGTAATAGGAGCCACTGATTACATAAAGCTTACTCTTTAGCTATGATTGCCCATGTCTAGCTTCAAACATTTTTTCCCGAACTTCCGCGAATTTTTCCTCGAAAGCCCAAAACGTTTTCGGATTTGAGCAAAAAAAGAAGAGATGGGGGCCAACTGCCCCCTCCCCCCATGGCGACGTTCGTGTACGCATCCATATGCTCCACTGAACAAATGAATTATGCCAAGTGGTGCCCCATTAAATGGTCGGAGCCCGAGGCCGCAACTAACGTACACAAAACATGGCATATTAAGGTCCGACGGCAGTTAGCGCCATGTACGTGTATCGACGAGCAATACTAGGTCTGTGGCCGGTGAACTGGGCCGGGAGTGCGCGGCACACTCGGCTCCGATACCCGCAACACACAACACCCTGTCTGGCGGCGATACCCGCAACACACAACACCCTGTCTGGCTCTGATACCCGCAACATGCAACACCCTGTCTGGCGGCGATACCCGCAACATGCAACACCCTGTCTGGCGGCGATACCCGCAACACACAACACCCTGTCTGGCGGCGATACCCGCAACACACAACACCCTGTCTGGCGGCAATACCCGCAACACACAACACCCTGTCTGGCGGCGATACCCGCAACACACAACACCCTGTCTGGCGGCGATACCCGCAACACACAACACCCTGTCTGGCGGCGATACCCGCAACACACAACACCCTGTCTGGCGGCGATACCCGCAACACGCAACACCCTGTCTGGCGGCGACGCTGGCACGCTCCGTTGCCGGGCGAACGCCGACATGTGCCGTGCGGGGCTCGGCCGTCGCTGCCGGGACCAGCCCCAGCCCGGCGGGCGTCACTCACCCATCGTACAGCAGGTCGCTCTGCTGGCGGGTCAGTCGGCTGCCGTCCACGTTCAGCGCGATCTGCTCGCCCTTGCTGACGTCGTAGCTGGCGCTGGCCGTGTTGATCTCCAGCGACAGCTTCAGCTGCTGCTGGGTCGGCTTCATCTGGGCCTGACAACACGATGGCAGGTGACCTGTCACATGTCACGTGACAGGTGATGGTGCGCGAGCCATCACACATCAGAGGGCAGTGGAGGCCAGACTTTACTTGATTGGTCATGAGATCACCTGCAGCTATGTCCTGCACCTCGGTGGGTGTCCGAGGCAGTGGCAATGCTTCAATGCCAGTCGATGTGGGCATGTCTGGGCTGGTGTCTATTCAGGCGCGAGCGGAACTCATAGCTGATGCCTGGCTGAGTAAGTACCGGTATCGGTGTATATAGCAAGTGCCGGTCTCGGTGGATACCGGTCCGAATAAGTGCCCATCTGAGTGAACATTTGGCATCACAGTATGAGCCAATTCGAGTCGTGAATGTTGCCGTGGATGTGTCACAAATTATCTGCATATATTTATGTTTTCAGGACAGATCTATATTTCCAGATGAAAATGGAGCTGTGTTTCAACTTATTTCTTCCCAACAATTCCCCAGAACATCTTCCACCAGATTACAAGCCCTGCATCACAAAGTTGTTTTATAAATGCCAGAAATAAACCAATTGCACAAGAGATCTGATAATGATGCATTGCCAGTGCTATAATAAATAATCCCACACCAGTATTTACAATTCTTATAATATTGATGGACTGTATCAGCAACATCTTCAGCACCATCTCAGGAAATGTTTCAAGTACTACAGCTGACAGCCCTGTGATCACCAGAAATCAAACAAAAACTGGGCCTGGTGACATCTGCCATCCCAGTGAAGAAAAGTCCAAGTTCATTGCACATGCATCCCAATGTACACCTTGATGCCCACAAGTGGTTTTAGTGCATAAAGGTGCAATTCAAATCAGAAATGCTATGATTATCAACTATACTGATTTGAAACTATACAAACTACTGACCAAAATGAGAAAACATGCTAGTCTTCCTTGTGATGGCAGATATGGTGCTGCCTTAGCTAATCAGCAGTGTCCAAGCGAACAAAACCAACATTGCAGGCATCTCACTTTACCTCCAGAAAGTGGGCGTTGTCATATGTTAGGTGGGCAGGGCGTACAGGGTACTGCAGCAGCCACAGCTTGTCCTGCAGAGCTCTTGATAGAAACACTGGCATCTGTTGAAACATCCCCAATGGTTGTCAGAGGAACAGGTCTGATCATGGTCTGATGTTATCCCAAACAATGTGGTCTGGTATTTGCCCGAGTAACATAGTCTGGTTAAAATATTTTTTTTTTAAATTATCCGAGTTCTTTCTGGGGTGGCTTTATGAACCAGGGTCCTATTGCTAAGCAGAGCTTGATTTTTACCAAAAGTTTAATGTGCCGTCAATGCACCGACACAGCCGCCCGGTAGCTCGCCCCTGGCCCTATCAGGCCAGCTGCCAACTGACCCTCCCAGCCGGGGGCTAAATGCGAGCGTGTGAAGCGACTCAAACCCTGTGTTGCTAGGACAGGGGAGACCAGTGCAGGCCAGCACTCTAGCCAACTGAGCTACCATAGCAGCTAAATTCTGATGACATAATTGATGGCATGCCAACTAGCATTCATGATACATTTATTGTGTGGTTCACAACACACTGTATGCCCCTTCACTGATTGACTTTCACTTTCACTCAATTGATATATAACTTACCATTCATCATCATACTATGTTACCAATCTGTCTCTCTGACAATTCAATATTTCACATTGATGTCTCCAAATCAAAATCTCTCTACACAAGACATTTGCTGAGAGTACACTCTAGGCCCACTTCAGAGCACATTCCACTCTCATCTGATGGATACCACCGCTGAAGACCCCCTACAGGTGGCACAGAGGTGACTCATGCCCACATACAATGTGCTAATAATGCTACCTGATACATATTTCACAGTCCTCTAACAACTCCATTCATAGTATTCCAGCTTACCTCCTGAACAACCTCATCATCCTCATCATCATCCTTCTCCTTTTTTATAACTGGAGGCTGCATGAGGCACTTTTGGGTCAAAATGGAGAAACAATCCAAAAGACCTGTATGCTGAAACCACACATTGTTCTTGTTAACACATGAATGAATTGAACATTTGAAGGAATCAAAACAATCAGAACAAATTGTGAAATGTCATACACAATGAACCAATTGACAATTTTCTTGATGGTGCAGTGTCAGCAAATATATGCATTGGGAGCATACAATCTCTACTCAGAGGGGGTAGGACCATACACATGCCAGGTACAGCCCACATGCATGGTCATTACTGACTGCCTTTAAAGATTCCCATGACAGTTTCAGGCAACAGATCCAAATTCCTACATATCTGTACCCCATAAAGTATTTGAAATGCTCAGTAGAAATGAGATGCCTCCACAAATTCACCAGTTGATTGATTGATTACTTGTGTTTAAGGGCAAGCCAACAACAGGGTCATTTGGTACCCAACAAATTCATCAGTCTGTTAAGTATATTTTTGTACTTAATTTTATAGTAAGCTTAATAATTAGGATTTTAAAATAAGAAGTGAATAATACAATCTTAATAAGATCCTCTTAATAAGATAAGATATTATCCTCTGAAGATTTCATCCAGTAAGCACCCATTGTGTACCAAGCAGTCAGTGTTCCCCAAAAGGTTTGGATAGTGCACCACCATAGTGACCATGTATGCCATGGCCACACCTGCAACAGGCTGGTGCATGTGGGATGGGAGAAAAGGTCAGGGGAGGAAGAAACACAATTATTCACCACAAAAGCTGCAGCTACCAGGCTGGTCTCCAGGCACACCACTTTCGATGCACATTATCCATCATGTTTGTCTCTATTATTGCTAGAACATATTTCCATCAAGTGATTGAAATTCTTTGCTGCCTGCAGACTTTTTTCATGGGTACGTTTTAAAAAGCTTTTAGTTATGCTTGTATTTCTTTGGTACTGCATTATTGTGCTTTTCCTCTCAAGGGTTGGTGCACCCTGTCCTCCATGGGTTAGTGCATCCTTTTCAGATGACTTGGTGCATGCAGTGCACCTTGTTGAACCGTTCTGTACTATTTTGATAAAAGCTGTTTTTGAAATTTTTGGAATTTTCTTTTGCAATACCATGTTTATGAACATGATTCAGAAGATGCGACCACTTGTTTTCGGCGCTCATGCTTACCTCTTGGTTGATCATAGTAATAATTTATATAATGTGTCATCCATGCTGCACTGCTGATTTTTGTGCAATAATTTATCCACCCCTCATGTGGCGCTTCTCAGACGTGATGAAAGGGACATTGAACACTCCACAGAGTTCTGTCATCAGTTCTTCACATTGAAAATGGTTGGTTTCCACCTCTTTATCACACAGATCACAAACCACTATTATTCCACAAGAATTCTGATAGAAACAGAAGGTGGGACCAATAGGGATGTCTTACAGGTGACATCAGGATAATATTTTAGTATTAGTTTAGATTAGAGTAGATTTGATTATATTA
Source organism: Ashinkailepas kermadecensis (assembly GCA_034440615.1). Classification (NCBI taxonomy): domain Eukaryota; kingdom Metazoa; phylum Arthropoda; class Thecostraca; family Neolepadidae; genus Ashinkailepas; species Ashinkailepas kermadecensis. The sequence continues at coordinate 346,545 of JAOTOM010004616.1, read as the reverse complement.
GGCTAGGTTAGGTTAGGTGAGGTCAGGTTAGGTTTTTCTATTGAAGTATTATACCATTAAAAACACAGGTTCAAACATGCAAACAGAGTGGGAAACTTACTTTCTGGGTTGGAAGTCGGAGTGCATACATACTTCTCCGGAGTACATTTTCATGGACATTATTTTCTGATGCATGGAATCTGTTTACCAATAACCGACCAGAAAAACCTATGTAATCAGTACCTACATAATATTCAGAAGTAGTATGCATTCTCATTTTTGATTAAATCAAATTTCAAAACATAGGAACAAAGAAGTGAACAATGAATGGCACCACCTGGCAGACTTGTAATAATCAGCACTGTCATCTCTCATAACTCACAGGAGCAATGTGCTTTCCTTTCACTGTTGGTCTCAGTACAAGGCTCGCCATATGAAAACAAACAAAAATACTTCACACTTCACCCTCAGCTCAGAGCACATACCTACCTATGCAGCCAATTACCTGTGTAATATGAATGCAACCCCGCTACCGCACACGCCACAGTTGGATGTGATCCAAGCAAAGGATCGGTCAAGGTCTTGTGTTTGAGTATGACACTGTTAACCATGTGTTCAAAGTTGCTAATGGTTATGACATCATATAAAAATAGATTGCATTGATTGGTTGACAGATTTCAGAACAGAAAATGCTAACGCAGCCAATTCTGATCGGTGGCCTCCAGGACTCCGGAGGACATCTCTTAAAACTGTCAAATTTTCCCACTATATGGGTGGCACGAACACAGGTTTTCCGAGATGCAGCTCCAGAGCAGGAGAACATTGTACTCATTGCGCACCATCTTGCAAGTGCTGTTGGCTTGTTGTTGTCGGCAATTCCGGTGGTTGACAGCGATGGAGTATGTGAAGCTGTGGTCAGGCTGCTGACTGCTACAAAAAGTGGTTAGTTTGAGTGGTGACAGTGAGTGAAATAACCAGCGTTTTTTGGGTGTCTTTCTGTGTGTTTTTATTGATATCTTTGTTCCCACATTTGTGTCTGAGTACATGTGAAGCCGATCCTATCCAGTATGAACCCAGAGTGCAAAAATGTTTTCAGAGATAAAATATCTTAAGAAGTGCCTTAATTCCCACTCTGCATGTAAATGTAATATATTCCGGTGGAGAATGGCAGTGGCGCATTCTTCCGGTATGATTATGTTGTGGTGTTGGTTGGTGTGTTTGCTTGTGTGATATGAGGGGAAAAGGTGGAAACAAAGTATTTTCAAGTTTAATCAACTGCATGGAGTATTGAAATTCCCCTTAATCACATCTGAGAAAATTACTGGTTCTGTGGTATTCCAAAAAATGAATGTATGAGAACCACTTGTGGGTTTGCACAATCATAATGACGGACCTATGAAGTTATCGTTCAACTTGAAAAATAAGCATGAGCACTGAAAATGAATGGTCACATCTTACGAATCATGCTCATAAACATAGTATTGACAAAAATCCAACAGTTCCCAAAACATGTCTTATCAGAAATTCACCAGTTCTGTTCATCATGCTCTAGTTAGGAAAATTCACAAAATTAGTCAAAGGTACACATCATCACTATTATCCTTTATACCTACCTAAATCATCAAAATAAGGGGCAATACAAAATTATGGAATTTTGCCTCTGTAGCACAGGAAGCTCTGGGAAATGTTTGAATTTAACAGAAATTATGCAATTAGAGGTCATCAATTCAAAATTAAAGTTAATCACAGCAGGACAAGGTTAAGACAGTCTTTCTTCACAAACAGGGTAGTAGAACACTGGAAGCAGCTGCCAGAAACCATTGTCAGTAGCAACACACTGAACATCTTAGGCAATCATAGGCAATCATAAGCATAGGGGGCTTGTTTTTCGGTATTCTAGGGAGGGTTGATCGACGCATTTGGTGGACAACTGGTTCAGTGTACAGAGTGCAACCAAGAAGGGCCCTTGTGGCTCATAGTTGCACCGATCTCTTATGTCTGTATGTCTTAAGCCAACCATAACAGAACAGGAAGCCATGCTCATGGTTGAAATCATTGTTCCTCAAGTGTTTTTACAATGTTTCTGGTCAAATGTCTGATACAATCTTCTTTCGCTAACATTGCACAAGGTGAATCCTACCTAGGCAGGTAGGTAGGTATGTACCTAGGTACCTACCTAAAGCAACTTCAACTTGGACAATTATTCTCACTCATCCAGACTTCATGAGTTCCGCACACACTACTAGCGCCGCAACGGCGCAAAAATGTGACAGGTACAAGGTGATGTAAATCTGCATGTGGCGCCATGTCTACTGCACAGATTTCTGCGCATGTGGTTTCATGACGTCATCAAGGAAAGACCCTCACCCTGCAACCATGCCCCCAACAAGTTAACTTCGGAATGTTGGGGAGACCGGGTCTAGTTGATATTATTGTGGTGAAGCTCAAAATAACCCATGACTTTGGAGGGGTAGCGAGGAGATAACTACACCTAGCCAAGGCGACACCTTCTAGCATCATCCCAGATAATTATTTTTCGTAGCACCCTTTGGACTTTCCAACAGAGAGCAAACGCGCGACCAAGGGAGCCGAGGCCCGGACCTCTTCCTTAGCAACCAAGAATGCGCGATATCAAACAAGAAATGTTGAGATTTTATCAAGCAAATCCAAAAATAAATCGGGACGTTTCGAGCGTTGAAAGGATTATTTATTCATGATATTTTTTGGGGTTGCCCCTTGAGAAACTCCTGGCAACGCTACTGCCAGAGAGCAAAGCATCGCACAACTACCGGTTCATCAAGTTACCCCGCCATTGGGGTAGGTTGCTACTGACGATGTGATACGTTGATAAAATGTAATTTATATGAAGTAATTTATATATAGGTAGGTGACAATAGTTTATCCATATGAATGGTCCATAATTTAAGCATGCAATGATAGCGATGGTTAAAATCCTGGCTGGCCATACCTCATGAGTCATACCATTTATGATAGGTGCAAACGTTCACTCCGTTGTTGCACCTTTTTCGTCGTTCCGTTTTCTCTGTCGGGTGAGAAATGTCCGTAGAAATACTGAATAATAGTTTATTGAACAGTTTTAGCAAGTACCATAATACAAATAGGCAATTCTGTGGTTCGTTTATCTCTTTTGCCGGTTTACGAAACGTTAGTACAGGCTGATCCTGATATCAGCTGATTAATTAGATACTGGCTGAAACAATTTTACCAGCATGTTTTCTGATGGACGCTGCAACATGTTATGGGAGCGAGCACGGTGTGGCAGCAAACGATAAACAAAAACATTTCACCGTTGCAATGCTAAGAGAACAAGGTAATGATCACCGATAACTAAAAAGCTAACAAGTGGGTGAAGAATTAGAGATTAAGTGCGAAGCACGGACATTTAAATTTTACTTTCGCTCCAAAAATGTGCCAGATAGTCACCATTCCACAGCCTCGCGTCGAAAGGACATGCGCTTGTCCTTGCAGCGATAGCGTCAGTAACAACAAGTGTGGTAGCCATGACAACTGACTTTAGTAAACGCTGTTGTATCAACCATCCCGTGTATCAACGGGACCCGGTCTTCCATACGTGGGAGGGAAAATGAACATTTTCACGGGGCCGATGTTAGCACGTGGGTTTGCTGGACTCGGGCATTACGGTCCAAGCCAAGGGTATCGATTCCTGAAAATTATTGGGGGAGGGGGTACAATGCATGGCGGCAATAGGCGGGTGCAAATGGATTGGGAGGCACACTCCATAGTGTCCCATGTTAAAACTTGAAATTATTGGGGGAAAAGCCAACATTGAGCGTGTACTTTTCCCTCAAAAGTATGCAAAACAACCCCCATGGTTCAAGGCCAGATGTTTCACAAGATGTCGACTAGGCCTCCGCCGCAACAATTCCGTCTGGTAAAGCACTTAGCCGTAGCGTCGCCGTTGGTAGCCGACGGCTACTACGTGCTAGATGGTTGCTTGCAGAGAAGACGTCATCTAACGCCTGCCGCTAAGCTATAGGAAATCCGTCGACAGTGACTCTGCTTAGAAGCATACGGTCCAAAGGGATCCGGTCGGCCCTTATTTATAACAATTTCGCTATCCGGACTTCTTGTTGCGTCATTTTGCTGCACGCCATTTGGTGACAGGGAAAGGCTCGCTACATCCTTTTTGTTGCATAGGACATTCCGCTACAATAGTTTTTCGTCCATACATTTCTCGTTTCCAGCATATTTTGCACCTTGTAGCTTTTGTTGCCCCTTAGTTTTTATCAGTCTGTGGGTGGGAAACAGTAGGTGTTCTGGTAATTTTATTGTATTTTTCGAGACATGCTACCCATTGACGGCCTCATCAAATGATTCAGAGTGCGTAACGACTTCAAAATTCCGACATACCATGCATTCCTGTCGTCACCTTAGCCGCATATTTCGACATCGTGTGTTTGAATGAGTTGAAAATTAAAGCGTTCGTGTGCTCGTTTTTTCGTTTCTTCGTCGGTGATGGTTGCCGCAGGCCAACAAATTTTCGCTGCGCTTCCTCATGTTTTTCTTCGGTTATAAGTGATCCTAGAAATTAAAATATGCTTGTAATGCAATTTTTCTGCAGAAGTATTCCACCATTATTGGATCTCGAAAGGCCTTCTAGAGTGTGGCGACAAACGTTCCATATTGCAACCGGAAATCGTGGTGCACTCCTCCCTCTTCCATGCACTTTCGTCACTCTTCAGTAGTCTTCCCTAGTTTAGTCCCTACAGTAGTCTTCAGTAGTCTTCCCAAACATCCACTGTGCATCACATTTATCACCGAGAGCCTTCCAAAGGGCAATAAATGTGTTTCGTATGTTACCTTCACGCACGAGAGGCGTGTAGGCATTTAATGGAAAGAGGCCCTACTTATGTCAAAGAATGAGATTCTTCAAACGTTCGTACTTAACGGAAGGCACTCGCAACAGCAATCTTAGTCAGCTGAGAAGAGCTTCAGACGTTGGCGATGACATTCTGCAAATCGATCACGGAATGCCAAAAAGAATTCCTCGTGCGTTTCTTGGGTTCTGTTTGCTATTACAGTGAACACGTCTGAAGGAATATGACTTCGTGTACATGACACGAGCTCAGGAACCTCGTATAGTGCATCGCATTTATGTATTAATATTTAAATTTAAGAAACATCGACAGGCCAATGCCCAGTTACGGATGCCGTTACCTACAACATACACAGACACAGCCATACGAACACACAAAACCGCACGCGCACGCCGGCGTTAAAAAGAAAACAAAAACAAACATAATGCAATCATACACGGCGCTAAGTCAAGCTGGTTAACTATGCGAAACTTCAAAATAGAACCGCCCTTCCACTCGTCACAAATGCAGGCACCTCATGAAGAATACATGCGTGCGAACTCAAGAAAATCAACATGCGGATGAACGGAGAGAAGTCGGTTCATAGTTGCCGGGAAGCCTCCCGTCAAGCAGTTTTGGACGGTAAGCACGCGGACCCTGAGTATGTCGAATACATCATATTGGCGTGTGGGACGACCAGGAATGTGCAGACCGAAGAGGAACGTTAAGTGCACACAGTCCAGACAGTTATGGAATATATTACGCAGGAAACGAACGTCGGCCTGTGTGAGACGGGCCCCAAAGTTTTGCACTTTGAAAGGGTTCAGAAGAGTTGTATTCCAACGACAACAATCCCTGAGTCCGTGAGCGGGAGCTTAGCCACATCAAAAACTGGTGTTGTAAGCGCTCAACTCTGGACAAGTAAGTAACCACGGTGCCCCTTCAAACAACACCGCCGACTCCATCACAGAGTGACCGTGAGCATTCCAAACAGCAATAGTGGATGTGTGCTCAAACTGTTCCTGCCCAGGAAGAGACGGCAACTCCGTGCTCCGCATCAACAGCCCCAGCATCCGGTTTTCCTCAGATATGGTGGTGTCGATGTGCTGAGCGAAGGTTAGTTTGGTGTCTGAGATTATACCCAGGTGTCGCATCTCTTGCCAGCACTGCAGCTGGTGCCCGTCAAGGTAGTGTGATGCAACGTGAGGTGTACTTCGGGGCGTGAAAGAGATACATCGACACTTGGTAGGATTTAATTTCAGCATCCAGGTTGGAGACCAGTGGCACAACCGGTCCATATCAGCACGTAGAACATCAATGTCCGTGAATGACTGTGTGGTGTGGAAAGTTTTCACATCGTCTGCATACGACAGACAATTTTTCCTGATATGAAGCGGGATGTCAGCAACAAACAATTTAAGGAGCAGCGGTCTGAGAATGCTGCCCTCCGACACACCTGAGAGAACAGGTGTCCATTGAGATTGCTTGCCATTAACCGCAGCCCGCTCAGTGGTCCAAACAGGTATGAGTTTAGCCATTCGCGTGCCGTGCCAGTTATGTGAAATGAATGTTTCAGTTTCTGCAAGACAAGTCTGTGATTAACATTTGTAAATGCCGAAGCGTCATCGGTGTAAATTGCCACTGCTTGCGGCACGATATTGAGGACCAACAGTGAACTGTGAGGCATAGGAGGTCTCGCACATGATCTTTTGGGAAGGAAGCCGTGCTGGAAGTCAGTATTCGCGGACATGCACGCGCCTAGCGAACACTCATACAAATATTTGTCTCCCAGACCTTGGAACATATTGATAAAAGAGACACTGGCCTATCATTGGTTACTTGTTTCTTCGGGCCTTTCTTGGACATGTAAATAACGTTTGCCTGTTTCCACGCAGCAAGAAACGCTCCCGATTCGAGGGAAATCTTGCACAGAATCTCGAGGGTAATCACAAGCGCGTCGCCGAATTCTTTTAATATGCGAGCACAGACGTAATCCGGACCACAAGCTCTGCGTGCACAGGGCTCACATAGTAACAGCAAAATACTACCAGGAGGCACTACAAACTGGTGAAGGCCTGCACCGCTCCTACCAGGAGACACTACAAGCTGGAGAAGGCCTGCAGCGTTCCTACCAGGAGGCACTACACACTGGTGAAGGCCTGCAACGCTCAGAACAGGGGATCGGGTAGCACATTCACACAGGGATCATACAGTTTATGAGAGAAATGCAAATTAAAACCCTATACGCGTTCCACGTCACCCTTGTACATCTGACCGTCGAACTCCATCACAGGCGATACGCGTTGTGATACGCTTTGAGCGCTTTGATAACCGACCAGTACCGTTTGGGCCGGTTTGTGAACCCATGCACCAACCCTGATAGACATTCACGATACTTGACATCACATTTTCGTTTAAGTTCTGTCCAAGCTGTGGCATGACGGGCTGCATTTCCAGCAGAGTGGTAAGCTTTCTCGCGTCTGTGGGCGACTTCCTCCACTCGCAAAACATTTCTCACCCGCGAGTTGTCCAACCACGGCGACCACCTACCTTTCACTCAGCTTAACACTCAGAACAAGCTCAGCAATTGTCGCGCAACACGAGGTCACAACACGAGGTCACAACACGAGGTCATAACACGAGGTCACAACACGAGGTCACAACACGAGGTCACAACACGAGGTCACAGCACTGTTTACATCAAGTCGTCTCAGAGCGGTCCGAGGCGTGGGCTGCGGAGCACTGCGCACACCGACACGGCCGGCCGCCTGCAGCTGTGTGAAGTCGCTCCCGGGTGACGGTCGGCCGCCTGCAGCTGTGTGAAGTCGCTCCCGGGTGACGGTCGGCCGCCTGCAGCTGTGTGAAGTCGCTCCCGGGTGACGGTCGGCCGCCTGCAGCTGTGTGAAGTCGCTCCCGGGCGACACTCGCAGCGGACAGACCACGGACGAGACCTCTGTCGACACCGCACGGCAGCCGAAGTCGCACGGCCGAAGCCGGAAGTCGGAGACAGCACCTCCTCCATGTGTGATTGCTGGACCTAGTGCCTTTGTCTAAGCGAGTCGGTTCTGTCACGGGTTGGACGGCGTCACACACGGCAAGGTTTCCAAGAGCTGGAAGGCCCTCGCCGAGCGTTGGCGGAGCACAGGTTCACTGTTAGCTGGCCAACGGATTTCAGCTAAATTGAAATCGCCAGTCATCAGAAATGGTAGGTTAGTATGCCGAAATCTGCGCATTAGCCCACATTCGCCGTCCACGTCACCACCACGTCATCAGCCCACATTCGCCGTCCACGTCACCACCACGTCATCAGCCCACATTCGCCGTCAACAACACCACCACGCTATCAGCCCACATTCATCGTCCACGTGACCACCACGTCATCAGCCCACATTCACCGTCAACAACACCACCACGCTATCAGCCCACATTCGCCGTCCACGTCACCACCACGTCATCAGCCCACATTCGCCGTCGACAACACCACCACGCTATCAGCCAACATTCATCGTCCACGTGACCACCACGTCATCAGCCCACATTCACCGTCAACAACACCACCACGCTATCAGCCCACATTCGCCGTCCACGTCACCACCACGTCATCAGCCCACATTCGCCGTCGACAGCACCACCACGCTATCAGCCAACTCATCGGTGACCAGTCATCAGCCCATTCACCGTCAAAACCCACCACGCTCAGCCCACATTCGCCGTCCACGTCACCACCACGTCATCAGCCCACATTCGCCGTCGACAGCACCACCACGCTATCAGCCAACATTCATCGTCCACGTGACCACCACGTCATCAGCCCACATTCACCGTCAACAACACCACCACGCTATCAGCCCACATTCGCCGTCCACGTCACCACCACGTCATCAGCCCACATTCACCGTCGACAGCACCACCACGCTATCAGCCCACATTCATTGTCCACGTCACCACCACGTCATCAGCCCACATTCACCGTCGACAGCACCACCACGCTATCAGCACACATTCATTGTCCACGTCACCACCACGTCATCAGCCCACATTCGCCGTCCACATCACCACCACGCTATCAGCCCACTTCGCCGTCGACAGCACCACCACGCTATCAGCACACATTCATCGTCCACGTCACCACCACGTCATCAGCCCACATTCACCGTCAACAACACCACCACGCTATCAGCCCACATTCGCCGTCCACGTCACCACCACGTCATCAGCCCACATTCGCCGTCGACAGCACCACCACGCTATCAGCACACATTCATTGTCCACGTGACCACCACGTCATCAGCCCACATTCACCGTCCACGTCACCACCACGATCTGGATGCTTTAACAGCTCCATCACATGATCACACAGAATCATGCGCTGTTTCATGATATGTTCCATTCCTTCCTATGTAAAGTATGCGATGTGTGACACCGGATCCATTACCAAAGAAAGCAAAATGTGTTCCGTCAACAGCCAAATATTGGTGCGGCGCAAGATCTAATTAGTTCCCGAATTGTCATTCGTAAGGAAGGGCGGCTGACTGATTTCTGCCACCCTTTATACCGCTTTTCTGTCGTTGTTTTTTAGTGCTTTTAGTGCGAGAGCTCTTTCACTCTCCACTTGCGCCAAGGCTTGCTGTGCTACTATTGAAGTGGCTACATCCGACTTCTTCTCATAATTTTTTTTCCACACTGGCAACCGCCACTGCTGCTTTTGCTTCACCAAAGGGATGCGGATGATAATGCTGCCCATGAGCATGCTAGTTCTCATGTGACCTTGTCTTTAGTCACTGGCGGATCTAAGGGGGCGACAGGGACCATGACCCTTCCCCAGGGGCCGATTTCTGCCGACATTCTGCACTAAAATGACATTCTCTCGAAAGCTGGAAAATTGCATGACATAAGTAATATCTTAAGCGGACGCAATGAATGCTACCTGTTCAAATCCAAAGGGTACTTGAACATCGGATATTTCATAATTTACTCTCAGCCGGTCCTTCTGGACCCGTCCCTGCCCTCGGTCGGCCTCTGCACGATGGACGTCGCATTCAGTACCCGAGGGACTAATTGCCGTCAACTGCTGCTTCTTGTCTTGTCTTGTGTACATTTTTATTTGTCGTGGCCGTCTAGGTCACGATCTAATTATAATTTGCGGCCTCACTGGAGGCTGAGATAAGCTCAAGAGATCTAATGTGATGCAAACAGCCTAAATCGACACTCAAATTTACTCCCTTTCAATCGTCAGTCGTCAAAGTGCACCCGACTATTGAATTATAATTAAAAACCAATTTGCCCTATATTGATTTTAGAACGCATGCAGCAGCGTTTCTCGTGTCCGTTCTCATATGGGCGCCGACAAGCAAATACTCGCGGACCCAGGAGATGTGGAAAGTGGCCAAGTACGAACGCGTGCCCGCGGAGAAAACCTCTCTGTGAAAAGTGGCCAAGTACGAACGCGTGCCCGCGGAGAAAACCTTCCTCCGAACGGACGGCGGCCGCGCCGAGACTTGAACATCAGACCGAGAACGCTTTCAGGCCCGCTTTGGCCTTCGCCCATTTCCATCGACGACAAAAAGCGTAAACACACGAATTCTGCTTCTCGTCCGCGTCAGTGCATGGCATGCGCAAGCCCAGCGTGGGCAGCATGGAATGATGATGGACGTCGCCGCCGCTGTGTCCCTGGGCTCCTGACCCCACACCCCTGGGACCACTGGGGTCCTGTGGGCTCGTCTGCCTGTCTGACCTGTCCTTAAATGTGTAACGTTTGAAAGAGTTGTGCAGCTATCATATAGTATGGTGCATTACAAAACAGCCAGCATGGTTTTTCTCTTCATTCATGCTAGTTCTTTGTCGGCCATCTTTATGGCGGCGTTGGTTGAAAGCTGCTGAATAAAATGCTTTCTCTAGCAATGGCCAGCAATAGCAATAACCCGCAATATCAATAGCCAGCAATAGCAATAGCTAGCAATTAATTAGTTTTAGCCAGAAATAGTGATAGCCAGCAATAGCAATAGCTAGCAATTAATTGTAATAGCCAACAATACTAATAGCCAGCAATAGCAATAGTTAGCAATGGCAATAGCCGGTAATAGCAATAGCCAGCAATAGCAATACAAATAGTTACGGCAGCAACGCCAACCGGCAAAGGTGCAGCTTCATAGGTAAAGACATAGTATAATCTTGATATGTGTGAGGGGCTTCATGATGAATGTGACTAACCAGACTAATTCTGCCACAGATGTGAACTTATAACATGAGCTAATGGAAAGGGTCTGTTGCTTTATGAACATGATTGCGATAACTCGAAAACCTGAAGGTAAGTTGTGCAATACACGTGCGCGGGGCCACGGAGAACGCACACCGAGCACATCCACACGGAAAACGCTCTGATGTGCTGATCATATACGTGAAAAGGCGCGCATTGCTTGACCGCGGAGGTATCGCATGCGCAAAATACGAATGCTACTACGGTATCAAAAGGCCCGCACTGAGCAGAAGGACCCTGTTCTTTATTTCGCATATCCCAGCATGTTTCTTTTATGCATCTTCTCGAGATGTCGAGATCATCCCCCACGGTCGAGGAAGATGGCCCCATTTCGACTTAAAACGGCCCTCCCCTACTGTAGTTAGACTAGGATGTCGTTCTACGAAGTCGATTGGCGGGGCCCACACTGAAAGCATATTTGACAAAGATTAACAGCGTGAACTCTACTTCCTGGTGCTTAAGGGGATGGGTGAGCCCCGGCCACCGTCCCTTCCTACCTGTAAAACCATGTGTTTGCTTATTGGAGTTTTTCGGGATAATTACACTTACCCGGCTACCACACATCGCTAGAGTTACCATTTTCTTTATTCTTTATTATCATAAAAAGCAAGGTAAATCTTTTCAATACCATGTTAAAAACCATCGTCCCCCTGGCACGCCAGGGACTCGTCTGATATGTTACCTGAGGGGGGGGGGAAACAACCCTGCTACCGTTGCTGCCATCCCCCCCCCCCCTCCCACCTCCAGGTCATGGGACGTTTCCCACTGCTTCAGCACTACTGCAGTTGCAAGAGCTGGGCGGCGGCGGTGGCCCCGCAATAGCTAATGGACACGGCCCCCATTCAAAATATCTTATTCGAGTACCTGTGGTATACCCCCAATAATACTCTACAACAGAGCGTTCTAGAACCACCTCTGCAAACTCCCTCTACAGTATAAGTAGGAGCCTCGATACCTGTGAGCCTGTCTATCGGGTATTTAACACACTTCACTTCAAGGAGAGTAAACTCTGACTAGTTTGCATCGCACATCAGGCCAGCAACACCATTGGAACAGATCATTGGCTGCTGCAACGTGAACTTGAGGACAAAATTAGGCAGTCTACACAACAGCCAGGTGGTGCATTGCACATAGCGATCATTGCTAAATAAGCACACACCAGCCGTTACAAAGCAGCGGTGCCGGTTTAGCGCTTTTTTCGCAAGCAGAGCACGCAGTCGTTGTGGTAAATTCCTTATCATTCAATTCTGGTGGTCGTGATCTCGTCTCCCAGTCGCGAGAGCCCATGGTGACGGACTCGGTGGGTGTCAGCGTGCAGCATGAATATTGATAACCAGCCATGCACGTGTCAAGGCACGCATTGGAACTTGGCCGGAGTTTGAGGCCGGAATGAGCTCTGAATTCCTAGAATTTCCCGACTCATTTGCGCGTCTTAAGTCATAAAGTCATAAAGTCATAAAGTGTTAAGGCTTAATAAGAGCCTCAGGGGCCCATCTGGGTTAAGCCTATCTGGAAAAGGTACTAGAAATGTACATACTCTCACCCCAATCAATCCCTTACCTCAGGTTCCTAGGAAGCTATATATCGCAGCCTGTCTAGCACCAATTAAGTCTTGCTCCCAGTTCGCATCCAAGTCCGACAATCGGCATACAGCACTGAAAAAGCCGGAGGAAGCAGGCGGCAGCACCCGTTTCTATTAAGTCAAATGAACATTCGACGAACTAATGAAGTTGACTTCCACCGCATCCGCGGACCAAGCGCACAACTCACCTAGGACCAGGCCTCTACAAAGCTGCTGAAGGAAGCTACAGTCCACCGCTGCCATAGGACGGTCCAGCGCTGCCATAGGACGGTCCAGCGCTGCCATAGGACGGTAGAGCGCTGCCATAGGACGGTCCAGCGCTGCCATAGGACGGTACAGCGCTGCCATAGGACGGTCCAGAGCTGCCATAGGACGGTCCAGCGCTGCCATAGGACGGTACAGCGCTGCCATAGGACGGTCCAGCGCTGCCATAGGACGGTCCAGCGCTGCCATAGGACGGTAGAGCGCTGCCATAGGACGGTCCAGCTCTGCGATAGAACGGTACAGCGCTATCGGCAGATGGTCCAGCGCTGCCATAGGACGGTCCAGCGCTGCCATAGGACGGTCCAGCGCTGCCATAGGACGGTCCAGCGCTGCCATAGGACGGTAGAGCGCTGCCATAGGACGGTAGAGCGCTGCCTGTGGATGATCCACCGATGCCGACGGACGGTCCAGAGCTGACGTCAGACGGTTCACCGTTGCCAGCGAATGATCCGTCGTTGCCGGTAGACCGTCCAGCGCTGCCCGCGGACGGTATTGCGCCTTCAATATTTTGTTTCGATATTTATCGACTCGATATTTTGCGTTTCGATCATTTCCCGGAAGCCATCCCCGACATCACCTGAAGAGAACTTGTGAAAAAGTCGCATACAAGCTACATACTGCCGTATGACATGCAAGCCGTATCAAAGCCACAAGCAGCGCATCGGTGGGCCATTCTCATCGTGTTGTCTTCACCCCTACCCACCCCATGGCAAATTTGAAGCCGCCGCCCCTGATCGGGAGGTAAGTGCACAGAGCGCGGGAGGGGTCGGCGTCAGGGCGGGGGGGGAGAAGAGCAGCGCGCTCTAAACTTTGGACCAGTTCAACCTTGGTCCCACAGGTGTTGTATGCCAAGAGTCGACTTCAACATAGGTTTTCTCACCCCTCCCCATGCATCCTGGGGAATTCCCAGTGAGAATGCCAGTCCGCCATTGGGGGCCCTCCAAAAACATGTGCCCCTTACTACAATCCTGTGTGCGCCCTTGGGTGAGGTGAGGAGATGGCAGATCAGCCAGCCGGACATTCAGGAGCAGACGATACTCTACTCTGGCACGGTTGGGATCCCGACGACCTCGACCTGAACCACAAGGCGCGGCTGCTGCCAGGCGAACGGCCAGCCTTTTCTCGGCGCCAGTCATCGTGCCGACGCTCCGAAGTCAGAAGGTGCCGACGCCGCCACCTGACGCATCCCCTCTCGGAGTCGGAAGGCGCCGACGACGAAGCCGAGGCGGCGCGCGCACGTGCGCGGGATCGATCGCCACCGCCCGGCCGCCGTCCCGGATGTGGGCTCGGACGGCGGGAAGTTGGCAGCTCTGAGTCGGCAGAGCAGGGGGCGACGCCAGCGCGCGCGATCGGCCGCAGTCAGCCGGCAGCCATGGAGGAGGAAGGGCCGGATGGCAGCAACACGCCCGGAACGGGCGACACCAACACCCCGTTCGGCAGGGGACAGCGCGGCCGCAAGGGTGCGCTCAAGAAGAAGAACGTGTTCGAGATCAAGGACCACAAGTTCATACCGCGCTTCTTCAAGCAGTTCACGTTCTGCAGCCACTGCAAGGACTTCATCTGGTGAGTACAGACCGTGACCTGACGTCTCATTCGCCGTCGATCACGGGCGACGTCACGCGTTTTGGGTATGGAGGACATGATCCTCATCGGTTCCATTCTTTCAACGCTACGTCTGTCGTCGTAGTGTGGGATCGTTTCAAATTAAGCTTCGCAAAGTTGTTACGGTCGCCATCCCACTCGCTCCATGATCCACACTCCTGCCTACCGCCAGAGGTGTACTTGTGACCAGATCCCAAGTCTTCTGTCACGAAATGTCGCTTTAAAAAAATTCCTGTCACGAAAAGCGCCCGTGTCACCAGCGGATCCACTACAACCATGGGACTTCCCTGTCCCAGTGGGGTCCCCCTGCCATCATGAGGCACCCATACCACTATGAGGATCCCCCTGCCACCATGTGGGTCCCCATGCAACCATGTGATACCCCCTGCCACCATGGGATACCCTCTGCCACCATGGGATACCCCCTGCCACCATGAGATATCCCCTGCCACCATGAGGATCCCCGGTCACCAAGAGCGTCCATGTCACCAAAGGCGCTCCTGTCACCAAAGGCGCTCCTGTCACCAAAGGCGCTCCTGTCACCAAAGGTGCTCCTGTCACCAAAGACGCTCCTGTCACCAAAGGCGCTCCTGTCACCAAAGGCGCTCCTGTCACCAAAGGCGCTCCTGTCACCAAAGGCGCTCCTGTCACCAAAGGCGATCCTGTCACCAAAGGCGCATCTGTCACCAAAGGCGCATCTGTCACCAAAGGCGCACCTGTCACCAAAGGCGCACCTGTCACCAAAGGCGTTCCTGTCACCAAAGGCGTTCCTGTCACCAAAGGCTCTCCTGTCACCAAAGGCGCTCCTGTCACCAAAGACGCTACTCCTGTCACCAAAGGCGCCAAAGGCGCTCCTGTCACCAAAGGCGTCCATGTCACCAAAGACGTCCATGTCACCAAAGACGTCCATGTCACCAAAGACGTCCATGTCACCAAAGGCGCTCCTGTCACCAAAGGCGCTCCTGTCACCAAAGGCGCTCCTGTCACCAAAGGCGCTCCTGTCACCAAAGGCGATCCTGTCACCAAAGGCGCCAAAGGCGCTCCTGTCACCAAAGGCGTCCATGTCACCAAAGACGTCCATGTCACCAAAGGCGCTCCTGTCACCAAAGGCGCTCCTGTCGCCAAATACGTCCATGTCACCAAAGGCGCTCCTGTCACCAAAGGCGTCCATGTCGCCAAAGGCGCTCCTGTCGCCAAAGGCGCTCCTGTCACCAAAGGCAATGACCTAAGGCCGCAACGCGCTTCTTGCATCGCAGACTCGCATGTATTATTTTATATGTGCCTTATTTGATCATTGTCATTGACGTGGATAACTGAAAACAAATTTGATTGAGAGATCCGAAATACATCATATTCAAATATGATATGATATGGTGGTATGATACGAAGCACGTTTGTCGCCCATGGCTCTCCAGAGATGATGGGGATCCCTTGACCAAAGGCGTCACCACTAAGGGTGCCCCTGAGGAACAAGGGAAAGCTGCCGTTGCATGAAATGCGCTCCTGTCCATGGAAGAATCAATTTTTTTTCCAAGGAGGTGCTCCCCCTGTTGCAGCAGAGAAATTGGCTCAAGGGGCTCCCAAATCCCTACTTTTGGCGGGAATGGGATGGAAGGTCGCGAAAGGGCCCCAAAAGCGTTATAAAAATGTAGAGCGCCCCATAGGAAATTGCATCAGTGACGCAGCCAGGGGGTACGATCCCCGCGCCCTTCGTGCACCGAAAGGTCCCTTTTTCATCAATGTTATTTTTTTTGGTCCGGCCCTCTTAGGAAAATCCTGGCTGCGCCGCTGGAAACAAGGCTGCTATTTTGCTTCTGAAGCAGGATTTGTGACATCCTCAAATGGACGTCCGTGGAGTGTTTCGAACTACGTTGTGTTTTAAATGATGTGTTATATCCTTGCTGAGCGACAGAAGTGGATCTTAGAACGCATGTTGACGTGCTTTTAGGCAGTGTTTCATCGTATGCAATTTATGAATGGAGAAACGACACGTAAAAGGATGCCCCAAAATGTTTTGCTAGGTGTTAATGTTCATCCGGTCCTGGGTTCGGGGACACTGCACACCCATGCCAACACCTACCAATACGAAGACAATACAAATCTATCCTTTCTTTGTAAATATCTGAGTTATACCCAGACTGTCCATAATAGCCACTATACGTGGAGGGCATGTATTGTGAAATAAATAAATAAATAAATAAATAAATACCCATGTGGACCCATACCAGACATTCCCACCGGCAAAGGGAATGTGAGAAGAAGCTGGCAAATATCCAGTCAGTCACCCATTCGCGGCCAGCCAGGCCTGGACTGGGCGGTTGGAATGGGCAGTGGGGCCGTAACTTTGACATCACTACTATCGAGTCCCTGACCGACTCCAGGGACCGGCCGTCTGTCGTGTCGTGGCGTGTCGTGTCGTGCCGACGTTAATGGCGCACTAAGCTTCCGACACAAAGCCCCGGGTCGAACTGGAGCTGGCAACTTCGACTGTGGGCGGTGGGCGTGGCTACAGTCGGCGCAACAGGCACCACTTCTCCCCACATCGAACCCATCCTTCACAACGCTCCGATGGCAGTTGCATGCTCGTCGCACGGCGATCGAGTGAATGTTGCCGGCTCTGCAGGCTGTCGTGTAGCGCGGGCATATCACACGTGTAGTGCGGGCATATCACACGTGTAGTGCGGGCATATCACACGTGTAGTGCGGGCATATCACACGTGTAGTGCGGGCATATCACACGTGTAGTGCGGACATCTCACTCGGGTATATCACTCGGGTAACGTGGGCATATCACACGTGTAGTGCGGTCATATCACGACGTGTTCTGCGACTGCGTACACGTGTTGTGAGGGCATAGCTGCGACACGTGTTGTGACACGACTATGACACGTGTAGCGCGGGCATATCACGGGTAGCGAACCACGTGTATGCGGGCATACACACGCTGTAGGGGACATCTCCCCCCGGCTATATCGACTCGGGTAACGTGGGCATATCACACGTGTAGTGCGGACATCTCACTCGGGTATATCACTCGGGTAACGTGGGCATATCACACGTGTAGTGCGGGCATCTCACTGGTATATCATTCGAGTAATTCGAGCATATCACACGAGCAATTGTAGTTGCATTGCCAGCACTGACGGTATTGTTTCTCCGACTGCGACACTGTTGTGACACAGCTGCGACACTGTTGTGACACGACTGCAACACGACTGTGACACGGCTGCGACACGACTGCGACACAACTGCAACACGGCTGCGACACGACCACCTGGAGAATGGTCCGAGAGCGTCCGACTGGAGGCGGCGGCAGTGCTAAATAGTGCGGGCAAACGTCATGACCAAAAACCCCGCGAGGAGTCCATGTCGGGGCCGAAAACCCCGCCAGGAGTCCATGTCAGGGCCGAAAACCCCGCCAGGAGTCCATGTCAGGGCCGAAAACCCCGCCAGGAGGCCATGTCAGGGCCGAAAACCCCGCCAGGAGGCCATGTCAGGGCCGAAAACCCCGCCAGGAGTCCATGTCAGGGTCGGGGGCTTTTGGAGGTCATTGGGATATGCACCAGAATTCCAACAAGTCTTACGAAACCTTCTTGATAAAAGAAGGTTTGCTTTCAATTTTTGTTCTTCAAGTGAACGAGGGTTTCAAAGGTGATGTGAATTTCCTGTATGCATTTAATTTAACAGAAACACTATTGTTGCCTGATATGCCAAATCATGCCAGAACACTGGTATTTTGACGGGCTTGCAAGGCTTTCACCGGATCCATACCTGGCTTCGTCACGGAAGACCTGCCGAGCCCGACGTTCAGTCGCACAATTTTTGTGCATTGCCACCTTTAGTGTCCAAGCTTTGGTGGCACTGAATACTCTTGAAACGAAGTCATCTCCTTGGACTGAAAGTGCACAACCAAATGGTAGGGCAACGGCTTAGGAATTAACCTGCGATTAGCGTGGGTACTCC
This sequence comes from Ashinkailepas kermadecensis, assembly GCA_034440615.1. NCBI lineage: Eukaryota > Metazoa > Arthropoda > Thecostraca > Neolepadidae > Ashinkailepas > Ashinkailepas kermadecensis. The sequence continues at coordinate 328,061 of JAOTOM010004616.1, read as the reverse complement.
TTCCGGAGGTCACAGCTACGAACGGCCTCAAAACCATGATGACCGGTGACTTTTTGAATCGTGAATGTGGTGTGAAGCGAAAGCTGGTTGGTTTCTAATGAGAAAACGACAAACTGTCCATTGAGGGGCGGGTTAGGAACGAAACGACCGTCTTCATCTTTTTCCCGGAGGGGGTGCATTTCAAGTAGATATTAAAACTGTGCTTTCAGTGAAAATACACAGAATCAAGCGGCCGAGATGTGGTGACAAATACGTGTCTGATACATTCATTTTTGGGAGTTCGAACAAAATCTGGGGATAAATTCAAAAGGCAATAAGCTACCCAATCCAGGGAAATCTATGAGAGGACAGTACACCTGATTTTATGTTCCTCAGGTTTCCTTTTGAACAACACAAGGTAATATTACCATTTGGCAGGAATGCAATATACAAATACCATTGCGTCCATCATCATGCACCCATGTGTTTGTGTTGCATGCTAGTGTTTTACTCTGGGAACGAGTGATAATGCTTCTCGTTAGTCAGTGATGAGCGTCTTCTGGATAGACATGAAATCAGCGTCGATTGTAGTTGGATGCATTGATAGATATATGTATATATATATATATATATATATATATATATATATATATATATATATATATATATATATATATATATATATAATATTCATATATTTATTTGTTGAGCATTGATGAGTTTCCTTTGATTGTTCTTGTATTCGAGTATTGTGTTTTACATCATTATTGAAAGATTATATTAAACCACCAACAGTTATATTTCATTCTGTAGTTAAATTGGCTTCGTTCGCGTGGTTTCATTTACGATACATGTGACAACAAATTTCGGAAGGTGAGCATTCCTTTCAGGTCGTGCTGGGCGTTGGGGAGGGGTAGCTGATGGTGGGTAAGAATGGCTTCGATGAGTTGAAATCGCTTCCTATAGTTTTCGTCAGCCGGCATGCTGGTGATGCTCACCGAAGTCATGTGGCGTCAGGAACCGTCCGTATCTTTGGCGAGTGTGGCCCTTTAGTGCTTGGAATTTCAAGCGGCAAGTCAATCGTTGCGATAGGCTTGGTGGTGGTATGGCGAATGCAGTTAGCATTGTTCGGAGTGGTTTTCTTTTGTTTGTTCTGAATCTCACTACACATTGAAACGCGACTCTCTCTCTTTCCCTAACGTGATTCGCGTTTCCGGCTGTCACAATATTGGCTGCGCGTGCCGGGCGGCGCTGCGCGTGCGGCGAGTCTGGCGGGTGTTTTTGGCGCGGCAATGCTGGCGGCGACTCCCGACCAATCCGATGATAATGGATGCTCCGGTCACGTGACCGCTATCTGGCGCGGCCGCCGCAGGGGTGGAGGGTCCTGGTGCCACACGGGTGGACGTGCGGGGTGGAGGGTCCTAGTGCCACACTGGTGGACGTGCGGGGTGGAGGGTCCTGGTGCCACAGGGGTGGACGTGCGGGGTGGAGGGTCCGGCCACCACAGGGGTGGACGTGCGGGGTGGAGGGTCCGGCCGCCACAGGGGTGGACGTGCGGGGTGGAGGGTCCGGCCGCCGCAGCGGGGTGGAGGGTCCTGGTGCCACACGGGTGGACGTGCGGGGTGGAGGATCCGGCCGCTGCAGGGGTGGACGTGCGGGGTGGAGGGTCCGGCCGCCACAGGAGTGGACGTGCGGGGTGGAGGGTCCTGAGCGAGCGGGTGGACGTGCGGGGTGGAGGACCACACCACACGGCGCGGCAGCGGGGCGGAGGGTCCTGGTGTCGCACGGATGGGTGGGACGGTGCAAGGGTCGAGGGCCCAGCTACCACGGAGGCCCGGCGGCCCTCCGTGGACGTGCGGGGTGGAGGGCCGGCCCCCTTCCCGGCCGCGCTGTCGGTGCAGGTCATGTTCGCCGGCACCAGTGCAGTGGTGACAGGTGGTCGCGGTGGAGGGTCCGGTGCCGACGGTGGGCGGTCATGCGCGCCAGACGGCCGGCCACCACACGGGTGGATGCGCGGGTGGCAGTCCGGTCACCACAGAGGTGGATGTGCGGGGTTGAGGGTCCGGGCACCACAGGGTGGATGTGCGGGGTGGAGGGTCCGGTCGCCACAGGAGTGGACGTGCGGGGTGGAGGGTCCGGTCACCGTGGGGTGGACGTGCGGGCGACCGAGGGCACCGTGCACACAGGCGGTGGCACACGTGCGGGGTGGAGGGTCCGGTCACCACAGGGGTGGATGTGCGGGGTCGAGGGTCCGGTCACCACAGGGGCACCCACCGTGCCAGCCGGTGGCACCCACCGGTCGCCAGCCCGGGGTGGCACCGTGCGGGGTGGCAGCCGGTCGGCACCCACCGTGCCAGGCGGTGGCACCCACCGTGCGCGGTGGCAGCCACCGTCGCCACAGCCGGTGGCACCCACCGTGCCAGCCTGTAGCACCCACCGTGCCAGCCAGTGGCACCCACCGTGGACGCGCGGGTGGAGGGCCGAGCGAGCGGCCAGTGGTATCACCACACCACACGGCGCGGCAGCGGCGGACCGTGTCGACGGATGGTGACGGTGGCACGTCACACCGTCGCCAGCCCCTGTAGCACCCCCCCGGCCGCGCTGTCGGTGGCAGGTCCCATCGTTCCAGCCGATGGCACCCACCGTGCCAGCCTGGTGCACCCAGGTGGTCGCGTGCCAGCCGGTGGCACCCACCGTGCCAGCCGGTGGCACCCACAGTGCCAGCCGGTGGCACCCACCGTGCCAGCCGGTGGCACCCACCGTGCCAGCCTGTAGCACCCACAGTGCCAGCCGGTGGCACCCACTATGTCAGCCATGGAGCTCACTGCTGTGGTGATTACGGTGGAGGGGTGGAGCGTGGAGGAATCGGACTACCGTTCATGTTTGTCCGGAGAAAGGGGCGCGCAATTCTACCTGCAGCCACCGCTACTCGGTGATTTGCCTGGATGCTGGATTTTCTTCTGACACAGCGAAACACTTCCAACGTCTTTAAAGGGCTCTTGTGTGCGGTGGGACGTCAAAAATGCGGATGATTTCCGTACATCTATCGTTGATAATTGCGTGTGCCTGGCAACGTTATGACCGTGCAGTGTACTTAGCCTTTCACTGGTGTTTTCTCGTCAGCTCGGCTGTCGCCCCCTTCCACTGCACCTTGCCGTTGACTTGGCCCGAGGCGCTGTTGCCGCCAGCATTTGCGGAACATTTGTCTCTGGGCGGCACGAGCACCATTAGGCATGTTTGAGGAGGATCCACTGGCATCGATTGCGAAGCGGCCGGGGGTCTTGGCTGGGTTAGCGGTGCCACACCAGCCTCTGTCCCACACCATTGTCACATACCATTGGCACACACCATTGGCACACACCATTGGCACACCAACGTCACACACCAACGTCACACACCAACGTCACACACCAACGTCACACACCATTGTCACATACCATTGTCACATACCATTGTCACATACCATTGGCACACACCATTGTCACACACCATTGTCACACACCATTGTCACACACCATTGGCACACACCATTGTCACATACCATTGGCACACACCATTGTCACATCATCATCACACACCAACGTCACACACCAACGTCACACACCAACGTCACACACCAACGTCACACACCAACGTCACACACCAACGTCACACACCAACGTCACACACCATTGTCACACACCATTGTCACACACCATTGTCACACACCATTGTCACACACCATTGGCACACACCATTGTCACACACCATTGGCACACACCATTGTCACACACCATTGTCACACACCATTGTCACACACCATTGTCACACACCATTGTCACACACCATTGGCACACACCATTGTCACACACCATTGTCACACACCATTGTCACACACCATTGTCACACACCATTGGCACACACCATTGTCACACACCATTGTCACACACCATTGTCACACACCATTGTCACACACCATTGTCACATACCATTGGCACACACCATTGTCACACACCATTGTCACACACCATTGTCACACACCATTGTCACACACAACCATTGTCACACCATTGTCACACACCATTGTCACACACCATTGTCACACACCATTGTCACACATCACATGTCACACACCATTGTCACACACCATTGTCACACACCATTGTCACACACCATTGTCACACACCATTGTCACACACCATTGTCACACACCATTGTCACACACCATTGTCACACACCATTGTCACACACCATTGGCACACACCATTGTCACACACCATTGGCACACACCATTGTCACACACCATTGTCACACACCATTGTCACACACCATTGTCACACACCATTGTCACACACCATTGGCACACACCATTGTCACACACCATTGTCACACACCATTGTCACACACCATTGTCACACACCATTGGCACACTTCACATACCATTGTCACATACCATTGTCACACACCATTGTCACATACCATTGTCACATACCATTGTCACATACCATTGGCACATACCATTGTCACACACCATTGTCACATACCATTGGCACATACCATTGTCACACACCATTGTCACACACCATTGTCACACACCATTGTCACATACCATTGTCACACACCATTGTCACACACCATTGTCACACACCATTGTCACATACCATTGTCACACACCATTGTCACACACCATTGTCACACACCATTGTCACATACCATTGTCACATACCATTGTCACATACCATTGTCACACACCATTGTCACATACCATTGTCACACACCATTGTCACATACCATTGGCACACACCATTGTCACACACCATTGTCACATACCATTGGCACACACCATTGTCACATACCATTGTCACACACCATTGTCACACACCATTGGCACACACCATTGGCACACACCATTGGCACACACCATTGTCACATACCATTGTCACACACCATTGTCACACACCATTGTCACACACCATTGTCACACACCATTGTCACACACCATTGTCACATACCATTGGCACACACCATTGTCACACACCATTGTCACACACCATTGTCACACACCATTGTCACATACCATTGTCACACACCATTGTCACATACCATTGTCACACACCATTGTCACATACCATTGGCACACACCATTGTCACATCATCATCACACACCAACGTCACACACCAACGTCACACACCAACGTCACACACCGCTAGCACACGTCACTGGTACCTCACTGCCGCATACCACTGCCACATACCACTGCCGCATACCACTGCCGCATACCACTGCCACATACCACTGCCACATACCACTGCCACATACCACTGCCACATACCACTGCCACATACCACTGCCACATACCACTGCCACATACCACTGCCACATACCACTGCCACATACCACTGCCGCATACCACTGCCGCATACCACTGCCGCATACCACTGCCACATACCACTGCCACATACCACTGCCACATACCACTGCCGCATACCACTGCCGCATACCACTGCCGCATACCACTGCCGCATACCACTGCCACATACCACTGCCACATACCACTGCCACATACCACTGCCAAATACCATTGCCACATACAACTGTCATACACAACTGCGACAACCATTGTTGCACACAACTGATACACAACTGTCAACCATTGTCGCACATAAATGGCATACACAACTGTCGCAACCATTGTACACAACTGTCATACACAGCTGTCACAACCATTGTCGCACGCAACTGTCATACACAACCATTGTCGCACATAGCTGTCGTACACAACTGTCACAACCATTGTCGCACACAACTGTCGTACATAACTGTCACAACCATTGCCGCACACAACTTTCATGCACAACTGTCGCAACCATTGTCGCACACAACTGTCATACACAACTGTCACAACCATTGTCGCATACAACTGTCGCAATCATTGTCGCACACAACCGTCATACACAACTGTCACAACCATTGTCGCACATAGCTGTCATTCACAACTGTACAACCATTGCCGCACATAACTGTCACGTGCAACTGTCACAACCATTGTCGCACACAACCGTCATACACAACTGTCACAACCATTGTCGCACACAACCGTCATACACAACTGTCACAACCATTGTCGCACACAACCGGCATACACAACTGCGACAACCATTGTCGCACACAACAGCCATACACAACTGTTATAACTATTGTCGCACATAATTGTCACACAACTGTCACAAACATTGTTGCACACAACTGTCGTACACAACTGCCACAACCATTGTCGCACAACCGCCATACACAACTGCGACAACCATTGCGCACACAACTGTCATGCACAACTGTCACAACCATTGCCGCGCACAACCGCCACACACCTCCGCCGTTGGTGTCTTCAACAGTTATGGCGATCGGTTTCATCAGGCTGGTCGTTCACGTCGGTGCATCAAGTGGGAAGTTCCGTCCCATGCGCCGGCTGCAAGTGGTTCGATTCCTGGCTTTGATTGCTTTCAGCAGCGCCGAACTTTTGACTGCCGGCGTGGCTAACCGACTCAGTTTGGTAATTGGTCGTCTGCGTGCATGCAGTTGTCTGCGTGGTGTCATGACACCGTGGCTCGAGCGTGTCATGACACCGTGGCTCGAATCTTCAGCGGCGCCGACGTGTCGAGCAAGTCAGGTTGGCGCGGTTGGTGCACCGGCGCGGCGCTCTGCTGGTGGACGGGGACGCTTTGCTGGTGGCCAGGGACGCTCTGCTGGTGGCCGTGGACGCTCTGCTGGTGGCCGTGGACGCTCTGCTGGTGGCCGGGGACGCTCTGCTGGTGGCCGCGGACGCTCTGCTGGTGGCCGTGGACGCTCTGCTGGTGGCCGTGGACGCTCTGCTGGTGGCCGAGGGGTGGCTCTGCTGGTGGCCCGGGGCTGCTGTGGACGCTCTGCTGGTGGCCCGGGACGCTCTGCTGGTGGCCGTGGACGCTCTGCTGGTGACCAGGGAGGCTTTGCTGCTGGTCATGGACGCTCTGCTGGTGGCCGTGGACGCTCTGCTGGTGACCAGGAGCTCTGCTGTGGTCAGGGACGCTCTGCTGGTGGCCGTGGACGCTCTGCTGGTGGCCGGGGACGCTCTGCTGGTGGCCGGGGACGCTCTGCTGGTGGCCGGGGACGCTCTGCTGGTGGCCGTGGACGCTCTGCTGGTGGCCGTGGACGCTCTGCTGGTGGCCGTGGACGCTCTGCTGGTGGTCGCGGACGCTCTGTTGGTGGCCGTGGACGCTCTGCTGGTGGCCGGGGACGCTCTGAAGCGTCCCCACCGTCTGAACGGACGCCGTCCGGGTATATCAGCTGGCGAGGAGGTACACCCCCACTTTAGGAGAACGGCTACAGGTACGCTCAGACCCACTGGAGCTGGCTGCGTGTGCGTTACTTTGAAGAGCCTAGATATCATGGGTAGAAAAGTTCGAAAATTATTGGTGAGGCCCAATGCATGGCAATGAGTTCTGCCACTTTGGTCGGTGGGGCACACCCCATAGTGGCCAATGTTAAGAGTGTCCATAGTGTCTATAGTGTCCAATGTTAAGAGAGCAAGCAGTTGGTGGGGACAAGGCAAAGATGGTGGCGCTCAGACCCCATCAAAGGCATTGGAACTTCACCCCTCCTAGATATGTATCACAGTGGGAGATGCAAATCGAAAAGGACTCAGTGCATCACTCACTGCAAAGGTAGGGTTTCTCTGTTCATGGTTGACGTTTCAATCATCGATACAGGAACATGGCATAGTGGCCAAGCAATTTGGAATACTTTTGGGATCATTCGTGCACTTACGTCACAACTTTTCGCCATGATTCGGGACGTTCCAGACAGATAGTCTTATAGGTACTTTCGGTCCCCGAGAAAATATGCCACTGTCCGTACAACAGGCCGAGTAAGGTGTGGGGAAAATATGTCACTGTTCCTACAACAGGTCGAGTAAGGTGTGCGGGAAATCTGTCACTGTTCCTACAACAGGTCGAGTAAGGTGTGGGAAAATCTGTCACTATCCGTGCAACAGGTCGAGTAAGGTGTGCGGGAAATCCTTCACAGAATCGTCAGCCCCTTCTCCCCCCCCCCTATTTATCGCCCCAACACTCTCAAGCACTTTATTTCACTGCCATTCAGGCTCTGCTGACGTCACTATGGGCTCAGTTGACGTCACTACCGGTGCACCGAAGGAGCATTAAGTAATGGCCGGATTAGGTGCTTGGCAGCAGGTGATGACGTCATTAAAGCTAGGGATAATCATCTGACATTGAATGCTCGGAGCTCCTGAGATGACTGTTTACTGGCGCTCTTGCTTTACAATTTATACAGCGTCTGGCGGAATCCCCACTTGCGCGGACGTCGGTTCACATTTGCTGGCCGTCCGTGTGTTGCAAACATTCGCTGGATATTTGGCCTTTTGAGATGTTTCCGATCCACGTTTTGTTTTGTCGTCCAAGTGTTGCCAGTCTTACGTGGAGTTCAGGAATGGCTGCTGCTCGAGATTGCCAAATATGGCAATAATTTCCGACTCTAACGGCCAATTCCAGGCCAAAACTTGACGTCTTGAGTCACCCTAGTCACCGTCCGTCACCATGGTTGGTTGTGTGCTTTGTAATCCTGGATGAGGAAGGGATTTTTTTTGTGTGTGGGGTAATTGAATATGGAGAAGACATTTATTTGCCTTTCAAAATATGCCATGAGAGCCTCAGTTTTCATTTTCCGGTCCTTGTACCGTCAGTCAACCATCGACCATCCGGTGGTACCAGATCCTCAAACCATCAATGAACCAGCGACCATCGAGTGTTACTAGAAAAGTCAACATGTCTCCGACCCCGCGTCTCGGCACCTTCGGCCGGGCTGTTTAGCGAATCTATCTGAGCTGGAGCCACGCACTTGTCGGTTAGAGTGCCATCACCGAGACTCACTGCTCCGCTGCGCGTGTTGCCGCAGTAGCTCCATTTCGGCAGAGCTCACGCTCGTCGCTGGCGCTGTGGACACTGAGGGCATGCATTGACCTGGAACGTGCCGCATCAGCTACGCCCGGGCACCACCCGCCGCGGTCAGCGGGCCTTCGTAATCGGATCACCGTGCCGCCCCCGCTGGGCGGTGGGCAGCCGGCCGGTGCACCTGTTTGTCGGCCGGTCTGGGCGGCCTCGGCGTCTAGGCGGTTGGACGGCCTTGGCGTCTGGGCGGTTGGACTGCGTCTGGGCGGTTGGACGGCGTCTGGGCGGTTGGACAGCCAGCGTCTGGCGGTTGGGCGGCCTCAGCGTGTGGGCGGTTGGACGACCTCGACGTCTGGGCGTTGGACACTGACAGCCTCAGCGTCTGGGCGGTTGGACGGCCTCGGCGTCTGGGCGGTTGGACGGCCTGGGCGGTTGGACGGCCTCAGCGTCCTGACGTATGGGCGGTTGGGTGTCTAGTTGTCTGGGCGGTTGTGCATTTTGGCGTCTGGCCGTCTAAGTGTCTGGACCTGGACGAAGACGCTGGCTTGCTGGCGTCCGACAGGTCTGTTGGTGGAAGCGTCGGATTGTCAGACTGACTGCAAGGCAAGGCAGGACTCCTCAGGGGCGCCGCAGCCACTGGGGAGGGTGAGATTCCGTCCCGACCACGTTTCTAACCAATAGCATGCAGCTTATCTCTCTGCATAGCCTGCTGACCCAGAGATTCATACCTGCCAAGGGAATGCCCTGGCCGCGCAATTACTATGAGTGGTGCGCCGGTCCGGCTGGCTTTGACATACTTCAGCTGCGTTTATTGCTCGCTTTTTCCCCACTCCTGCATGCGGGGGAAAACAGTCTTGCATTCGCTTCAGACGTATTGAAGCGGTAAGAGCCTTCAGCCTTGTCGCCTTGTCGCGCTGATTGTGCGCGGACGGCGAGCCTCCTCTCGTGTGCGGCGCTGCACCTGAGCTGACGATTGTCCACGCTGCACTCCTGCACTCGTGACGCAGTCCGCTGTCCTTTCACGCAGATTGCACGGTTCCATCACCATCTCGCGTGCCGGGTCGATCGTATTATTCCGCGGCCTGCTTCCGTGCATTACGTGCCTGTGCTGGCGAACGCCGCGAACGGGCGGTGCGCCGGACGTATTGATATCTCCGTCGCAGTTTCAACCGCTTTGACGACATATTACCGGCTCTTAGGCTGTATCAGCGGTTCTGTTGCAATATTGACTACTGCAGGGGAGGGGCAGTGACGCTCCGACACAGCATTACCGCTAATTGTAGCCATTACCATCAGTGGCTGAGGCTCTGCTGAGTCGCCGGCTCCCGGGCAGCACGCTCCTGGCAGTGACGCTCCGACACAGCATTACCGCTAATTGTAGCCATTACCATCAGTGGCTGAGGCTCTGCTGAGTCGCCGGCTCCCGGGCAGCACGCTCCTGGCAGTGACGCTCCGACACAGCATTACCGCTAATTGTAGCCATTACCATCAGTGGCTGAGGCTCTGCTGAGTCGCCGGCTCCCGGGCAGCACGCTCCTGGCATGTGCCTTCGGCGACTGCATGCTCTGTGCCCTCCACTGGAAGACAGAAGCGGATGTAGTCGATGCGCCCTAAAGCCCAAATAACTAACTAACTAACTAACGAAGACAGAAGCGGAGGGGAGGAGAGCTGCGGCCAGGCCCTGTCGGCGCCCGATCCCGGCGGCGCTGGCTTCGGTCAGCGTGTCGTTCGATACTGAAGGGTCACCGGGGTCACGAGCCCTCGCCGCCAGCGCTCGTCTGCGCGGCGCTCGTCTGAGGATCGACACCGCGCGACGGCTGTGCTCTTCTCCTGGCGTTCGGCATTTGTTTGATGTTGCTGTGCGTTGACTGGCGTGTGGCCATGCGAGAGTGACGAGAATGTTTCGTTCGAAGGAGGAAAGAATGCGTAATAGTGTTGCCCTCCTCTCTGAAGCCGGGTAGCCACGCGATTGATCATGTGGCGAAAAGCGGGCAAAGTAGCTGCAGCGAAGCCTCTGCAAACGGAGAGAAGATGCCTGGCGGATCTGGTGACGATGCTTCGGCTGCGATCGTGTGCACGGCTCCGGCTTCTTCCGGCATTGCAGCATATTCCTCATGGATGGATCTTTATTGACTTTCCGGGGCGGGTGAACGTGCCGTAAGATGCAGAGAAGGCATATGGAATTATAGATTGAGATAAGCACTGTGTGCACCACTAAAGTACTACGGATACATTTCAGATCCCTACAAATGTTACGCTATTACTTGAAGCATTCAAGAGAGATTCAAGATCCAGGAGAGATGACAAGTGCGTGTGCTTAGTGTGAGGCCGAATGTGTGTGTGTGAAGAGTGTCGACCCTACGTTCTGGATAATCATTTCTGGTGTATGTCTTTGTTGGGAGAGGGGGGGGGCGGCGTCATGGATGACCGTGGCCGGCGGTTCATAGGGAGGCGCGTGGTCCCCGTGGTTTCTCGCAGCCTTCAGATGCTCGTCAGACCACTACTTCATGGATCTGATGTTCACCACCTCTGACTCTGGACTAGGGTCGGCGCCAGTCGGCCTGCGTCCGCCCCTGACTGAGGACTGGTGTCGGCGCCAGTCGGCCCGTGTCCGCCTCTGACTGAGAACTAGTGTTGGCGCCAGTCATCCTGTGCCGGCCCCTGACTGAGGACTGGTGCCGGCGCCAGTCGGCCCGTGTCCGCCTCTGACTGATGACTAGTGTCGGCGCCAGTCGGCCTTTGCCCACCTCTGACTGATGACTAGTGTCGGCGCCAGTCGGCCTGAGCCCGCCTCTGACTGATGACTAGTGTCGGCGCCAGTCGGCCTGTGCCCACCTCTGACTGAGGACTAGTATCGGCGCTAGTCGTCCTGTGCCCGCCTCTGACTGGTGGCTAGTGTCGGCGCCAGTCGGTCTGTGTCCGCCGCTGTGCACTGACTTTAGGCGGTAATACATTGCTGAAGTCGTTCATATCGTTTGTTGCCAATGTAAACCAGCATTTTAAAACTGTTCACGACGTGGTGTGAACTTTGGTCGCATCTGGAAGGGCCGACGGCGCGGTGTGGACTTTGGTCGCATCTGGAAGGCCGACGACGTGCTGTGGACTTTGGTCGCATCTGGAAGGGCCGACGGCGCGGTGTGGACTTTGGTCGCATCTGGAAGGGCCGACGACGTGCTGTGGACTTTGGTCGCATCTGGAAGGGCCGACGGCGCGGTGTGGACTTTGGTCGCATCTGGAAGGGCCGACGGCGCGGTGTGGACTTTGGTCACATCTGGAAGGGCCGACGACGTGCTGTGGACTTTGGTCGCATCTGGAAGGGCCGACGGCGCGGTGTGGACTTTGGTCGCATCTGGAAGGGCCGACGACGTGCTGTGGACTTTGGTCGCATCTGGAAGGGCCGACGGCGCGGTGTGGACTTTGGTCACATCTGGAAGGGCCGACGACGTGCTGTGGACTTTGGTCGCATCTGGAAGGGCCGACGGCGCGGTGTGGACTTTGGTCGCATCTGGAAGGGCCGACGGCGCGGTGTGGCCATATTCTGTGATTTGACGTCTAGACGGGGTGTCGCCGACGGAAGAAGAACTAACTAAGCTTGAATCAAGCGAGATGGTAGCTGGGGTTCTTAGGCGACAGAGGTCTGGGACCTCCAATGTCGTCAGAGTTGAGAACCGGGCAAGCTGTCGCTTAGCCGTTGTTATGCTCATGAGCTAATGCCCACGAGCACCTTCAGGGGCACCTTTAGATGTTTGGCTGCTCTTGTAGGACCACCATAGAGCAGTGAAGTAAAATTCACCTCGTCAACAGCGAACCCCACAAGTAGCACAACATATTCGGCTACGGGCCCTTGTGAAGGTCTGTGGGTACAAAGGGGGCAGCTGGCATTTCTCTGCGCATAATTTCTGTTGCGGTGGTTGGCCTCTTCTCCTCCGGCCCTAACAACCACGAGCAACCTCTTCCGAGGGCTACGAGTTGACAGCGGCCGATCAAAAAGGGAGACGAGTCGTAATTGTTGTGGCATGTTTTGTTGCATTTTTGTGGAAGTCACTTTTAGTTCAAGGGGGATGGGAGAAGCACTCTGAACACTGAAAGGTTCCGAATGGTTTCTCGTTTTAATTAACAAGGGTTCCAGTATTATTTATCATACTTATCCTGTTGCTCTCAGGTTGGTAAAACTTGGAATCATTTCAGTGACCCGCGCAGCACCGGGGGAAGGGGACATTTTAGGTGGGGTGTGCTCCACTGGTGTCATGTGCTTCACTGGTGAGGTGTGCTCCACTGGTGTACTTCACTGGTGTGATGTGCTCCACTGGTGGGGTGTGCTCAACTGGTGGGGTTGAGCACACTGGTGGGGTTCACCAGTTGAGCACACTGGTGAGGTGTGCTCAACTGGTGGGGTGTGCTCCACTGGTGTGCTCCACTGGTGTGCTCCACTGGTGAGGTGTGCTCCACTGGTGAGGTGTGCTCCACTGGTGTGCTCCACTGGTGAGGTGTCCTACACTGGTGGGGTGTGTTTCACTGGTGTGGTGTGCTCCACTGGTGGAGTGTGCTCCGCTGGTGGGGTGTGTTCCACTGGTGGGGTGTGCTCCACTGGTGATTTGTTCTCCACTGGTGAGGTGTGCTCCGCTGGCGGGTGTGCTCCACTGGTGGGGTGTGTTCCACTGGTGGGGTGTGCTCCGCTGGTGGGGTGTGTTCCACTGGTGTGGTGTGCTCCACTGGTGATTTGTTCTCCACTGGTGAGGTGTGCACCGCTGGCGGGTGTGCTCCACTGGTGGGGTGTGCTCCACTGGTGGGGTGTGCTCCACTGGTGGGGTGTGCTCCACTGGTGGGGTGTGCTCCACTGGTGGGGTGTGCTCCACTGGTGGGGTGTGCTCCACTGGTGGGTGTGTCCATTGGTGTTCTCCACTGGTGAGGTGTGCCGCGACAGCAGTCCACAGGCGAGACCACCACTGGCCAACACACACCGCGCGACCATCAGTCACCGTCCGGCCCACCGGTGGGGTGTGCTCCACTGGTGGGGTGTGTGCCGAGGCAGTCCACAAGAGACCACCAGCTGGCCACCCCGCGCGACCATCAGTCCCCCACTGGTGGGGTGTGCTCCACTGGTGGGGTGTGTTCCACTGGTGGGGTGTGTTCCACTGGTGGGGTGTGTTCCACTGGTGGAGTGTGTGCCGCGACAGGCAGTCCACAGACGAGACCACCACCAGCTGGCCAACACACACCGCGCGACCATCAGTCACCGTCCGGCCCACTGGTGGGGTGTGTTCCACTGGTGGGGTGTGTTCCACTGGTGGGGTGTGCTCCACTGGTGGGGTGTGCTCCACTGGTGGGGTGTGTTCCATTGGTGGGGTGTGTGCCGCGACAGGCAGTCCACAGACGAGACCACCAGCTGGCCAACACACACCGCGCGACCATCAGTCACCGTCCGGCCCACCGGCACACACACGTACACTGGCCGGCCAATGTTGACTGGCCACGCCCCTCCCCCCACCACCCCCACCACCATCCAGCATCCGCCCCGGCTGGTGAAACACTGCAGCCACCGTCGCAGTGTGGCATCACGTGGCGGTGTTGCACTGTGCCATATCGAGATTCACGTGACAGCGCGGCGCGCCGTCTGGTGGCGCCTGGGCCAGTGTGGCAGTATGTCGCTCGGTAGTCAGAGTGGCACTGTGCGGTCTCGGTCAGTGTGGCACTGTGTGGTCTCGGTCAGTGCGGCACTGTCACCCGTTCAGTCAGTATGACAGCTGTGGCACTGTGTCGTCTCGGTCAGTGTGGCACTGTGGCACCCACACCACCGTTCAGTCAGTATGACAGTGTGGTACTGTGTCGTCTCGGTCAGTGTGGCACTGTGGCACCCACACCACCGTTCAGTCAGTATGACAGTGTGGCACTGTGGCACCCACGCCACCGTTCAGTCAGTATGACACACTGTGTGGTCTCGGTCAGTGTGGCACTGTGTGGTCTCGGTCAGTATGACACTGTGTCGTCTCGGTCAGTGCGGCACTGTGGCACCCACGCCACCGTTCAGTCAGTGTGGCAGTGGTCTCGGTCAGTTGACACTGTGTCGTCTCGGTCAGTGCGGCACTGTGGCACCCACGCCACCGTTCAGTCAGTGTGACACTGTGTGGTTCTCGGTCAGTGTGGCACTGTGTGGTCTCGGTCAGTATGACACTGTGTGGTCTCGGTCAGTGTGGCACTGTGCGGTGTCGGTCAGTATGACACTGTGTCGTCTCGGTCAGTGTGGCACTGTGGCACCCACGCCACCGTTCAGTCAGTATGACAGTCAGTGTGGCACTGTGTCGTCTCGGTCAGTGTGGCACTGTGGCACCCACGCCACCGTTCAGTCAGTATGACAGTCAGTGTGGCACTGTGTCGTCTCGGTCAGTGTGGCACTGTGTCGTCTCGGTCAGTGTGGCACTGTGGCACCCACGCCACCGTTCAGTCAGTATGACAGTCAGTGTGGCACTGTGTCGTCTCGGTCAGTGCGGCACTGTGGTACCCACGCCACCGTTCAGTCAGTATGACAGTCAGTATGACACTGTGTCGTCTCGGTCAGTGCGGCACTGTGGTACCCACGCCACCGTTCAGTCAGTATGACAGTCAGTGTGACACTGTGTCGTCTCGGTCAGTGCGGCACTGTGGCACCCACGCCACCGTTCAGTCAGTATGACAGTCAGTGTGACACTGTGTCGTCTCGGTCAGTGTGGCACTGTGGTACCCACGCCACCGTTCAGTCAGTATGACAGTCAGTGTGGCACTGTGTCGTCTCGGTCAGTGCGGCACTGTGGTACCCACGCCACCGTTCAGTCAGTATGACAGTCAGTGTGGCACTGTGTCGTCTCGGTCAGTGCGGCACTGTGGTACCCACGCCACCGTTCAGTCAGTATGACAGTCAGTATGACACTGTGTCGTCTCGGTCAGTGTGGCACTGTGGCACCCACACCACCGTTCAGTCAGTATGACAGTCAGTGTGGCACTGTGTCGTCTCGGTCAGTGTGGCACTGTGGCACCCACGCCACCGTTCAGTCAGTATGACAGTCAGTGTGGCACTGTGTCGTCTCGGTCAGTGTGGCACTGTGGCACCCACGCCACCGTTCAGTCAGTATGACAGTCAGTGTGACACTGTGTGTCTCGGTCAGTGTGGCACTGTGTGGTCTCGGTCAGTATGACACTGTGTCTTCTCGGTCAGTGTGGCACTGTGTCGTCTCGGTCAGTGTGGCACTGTGGCACCCACGCCACCGTTCAGCTAAGATAGCGCGAGCTCCGCCACTCGCAGCGTGGGCTGATGAGACGTACAGCACTCTGCGGCGATAGCCAAACAACAACTTCAAACACCTGGCACATCAATATATAGCCGCAGCATTATCATATGGAGACACACAGCTTGCTGATTTCAATTATTACCGGGATATGGCTGATGAAGTGTTTCGGACCCCTCTCACGCAACAGCGTGCAGCAGCGTCGCTCAAACCAGGGCACCAACTGCAGCTGGGGCACGAGGCGCTGCTCAAGACCTAAGTTATGCTGATGACGCCTGGCTAGTATGGCACATGAATCACATTGCCTTGGCACTAACGGAACTACATCAACAACTCTGGCTTCATGCGGCCGTTGCCGCTGGCAACGGCGCCCCTAGCGGCTATCGCAGAGAAGCTACGGCCGTGTCGCCCGTTTGGAGCCGCTGCCATGGCCCCGAATGACCCAATCAGAGCCCTAATTGATGCCGTCAGAGCCGTGCCCATGACCCCGGCCGACAGAGTCAGAGCCGGCCGGTGGCGTTTCCCGGGCGCGCTGCCAGACAAACATTTACCGAGCCGCGAGTGTCAGCTGACGGCCGGTCGGCGCCACACCGACAGGTCGCCGCGACGGCGCGTGTCTGGCACAGCGGCGGTCGCGGTCACCTGTCAGGTCATATTAACCCATTGGGTCCCACTGACCCACTGGGTCTCGCTGACACGTTGGATCCCACAGATCCACAGGGTCCCATTGATCCACTGGGTCTCACGACACATAAGACGGGCCCACTGACACTGGGTCTCACCGAACCCACGGGTCATTGATGCGCGCTAAATGACCAAGCCAACCGAGTCGATGCGCGCTAAAACTCAAATAACCAACCAACCAACCAACCAACCAACCAACCACTGGGTGACACTGATACACATGATCACATTGACCCACTGGGACCCACTGACGCATTGGCCCCACTGATACACTGGGCCCCACTGATCCACTTTGTCCCTCTGATCCATAGGGTCTCATTGGCCCACTGGGTCTCACGGACCCACTGGGTCTCACGGACCACTGGGTCTCACACCCACTGGGTCTCACGGCCACTGGGCTCACTGGACTCACTGGATCCAACTGACACACCGGTCCCACTGATCCTAATGGTCCCGTTGATCCACTAGGTCTCCCTGACACATTGTGTGCCACTGTGTCACACCGATCCACTGGGTTACAGTGGCCCACTGAGTCTCGCTGGATAATACTGATCCGCTAGGTTTCACTGACCCACCGGCTCCCGCTCTCCCACTGGCTCCCATTGTCCCACTGGCTCCCACTAACCAACTGGCTGTTACTAACCCACTGACCCCCAGTGAAGATGGGTCCAGTTCACCTATTGAGATGCTGTGAAGGAGGGGACACATTATCCCACTGTTTTTCCGCGAAGGCTTCGGCCTACACGAGGTTGGATTTGTGTTTTGGAATCTTGGGTTCGAAGAGAAAAATTGCGAGGAACTCTAATTTGGACAGGATATTTTTGTTCTCAAATTTCTAACATCAAAAACTCCTCGAGCCACCCAGTCATTTTTTCGAGCTTGCTGATCAAACAGCAATAGGTTTGCAGTTATTTTCAAACAACTTCATTCAGTCTTCGCAAAAAAGGAGCAAATAATTTTCCGGAGAGGGTAATGTCCAAGTGGCAAGCATCCAGAACAAGGCCATGCTCCCAAGCCTGGTCCTACCTCGCCTTCGCATTGGCGTATTCAGTAATGGATTGCGATGCAGAATACCTAAAGTAGCAAGCCTATTTTTCGATCGCTGAGATGTCCGGCGAGCTTTTATCGCCTATCTTACGCGTATTTTTCTAAATTCCCATTGCCGAGACAGGCATCAAAGTCCCGTCCTCCAGATCCCCAAACATTTCCCGGGGTAGTTCCCAAGTCCCCCTTCTCATTCCCAGGGCAGGTCTTCAGGTCCCGTCCTCCAGATCCCGAATCAGTTCCCCAGGTTCTCTTTTCACTGACAGGGCAGGTCTCCAAGTCCCGTCTTCCAGATCCCTGGACAGTTCCCCAGATCCCTTTTTCATTTCCAGGCCAAATCTCCAGGTTCTGTCATCCAGGTCCTGGGACGGGTTTTCGGGCACCTTCTTCTCTCCTGAGGTGGACAGGTTCTTCACGGGACGAGGATGGCCGAGTGGTTAAGATGTTGAGCTCTGGGCACCAAAGGTCCAGGGTTCAACACTCGCAGGACTCGGGACATTTCCCAATCCCGCGGCCCACCGGCGAAACAGTGTGGGCGGCACCATTTGTCGCGATCGTGCACAAAGTGCGTCGATAATCACCAATTTACAATAAACAGGTTCTTCATGCCCAGTGTGATGTTCCGGCTGCTCCATATTGTTGCGGTCAGATCATGTCGGTGACTGTTCTGCTGGGTACTGGTATTCCACATTGACAGTCGCCCACGCCCCTGTCTCCCACGCCCCTGTCGCCCACGCCCCTGTCACCCACGCCCCTGTCGCCCACGCCCCTGTCGCCCACGCTCCTGTCGCCCACGCTCCTGTCGCCCACGCCCCTGTCGTGTCGACCACGCTTCTGTCGCCCACACTCCTCCTGTCTCCCGCGCCACTGCCGCCCACGCTACCTTCTCCCGCGTCACCTTCTCCCGCGCCTCTGTCCCATTGGATCTCTTTACTCTTAACGTTATAAGCTAGCACGTACCTACAGTACTGGTACCCCTTCCTGACTATGTTGGCCACAGGTGCAACAACAAGGTTCACTAGACGGGAACTGACAGCTGCCAGAATTATGGACGACTTAGCACCACCTCTGGAAGTGTAGATGCTGCGTGAAAACAGACCGTTTCAAAGGAGCTTTTGCGGGGACGATCAATGCTAAGCCCATACTAATACGCACCATCATCCAGAAACAAATGTATTCCCCACTCTAGCCATCTGAACGTGTTGCCACCCGTACTGCTCATGTTTTGTATATTTGATGGTATATTGCTGGTGAATTTCACACTCCAATAATACATAATTAAACACTGGCAGCTAAGCAAGGTTGAAGACATCGGTCAAATTCGTCCCAAACGAGCTGCACCAAAGCTCGCAGAAACGATCCTATAATTGGATGGAACCTCGGCTGGAACTCACTATTTCCGTGCAACGCTATACTATACCGTGTAATTGTTGCCAGCTAGGCGCGGGTAGGCTCCCCTCAGCCCCGACGGATGTCCCCACACCCGAGACAAGCTTCGGCTCCCCATACTACACCGTTGTGGTATGGCATCACCTGGGCTGGCGCGTGTGACAGGTGGCAGGTGGCGGGTGGCGGGCGGCGGGCGCCGAGTTAGCTGTCGGAAGAGAGGACTGCTGCAGGCAAGGCTGGAGATCTCTCACCAAGCCAGGGGAGGGTCCAGGTCCTTATTTTCAGGACATTTCTTCATCCTAAACAGGGAAGATGACAATTTGACATTAGCAGGGTACCAAATCAGGGGGTGCCCCCCCGATCCACCCGGAAAATCTCCAGCCATGGCTACAGGTGACAACTCATTCTGGAGCCGCTCTGGTGTGGCAAGCGCTGAGCGTGTGTTCGAGGCCGTCCGGAAGGCAATGAATGATTCCACGAGAATCTATGGCACCTCGCGGAAGATTCTAATCGGTTTGCCGTCCGAAGCTGTCCGAACGACCAGGAAGACATCGAACGTCCGATCGATTCTGAACGGGACGCGCAGGCTATTTTAGGCCGCTTGACTTGGTCGTCGGGGGTGGAGATCGTTGTTTTTGTTTGTTGTTATGGGGCGCTTGCGTCGCGTATGGCATTCGATCAGCATGCAGGCCGCAAGGGGATATTTATCGTAGCGAAAAGCCCCGACGTTGATGTTCTTCAAGCATCGTATAATCACAGATTCGTACATCTCGGCCGTGAATATGACGCACCAGCACCAGCACTGACGCTGACGCACGGGCAGAATATGGATGACGCCCCGAACGCGTGCAGCAAGATTAATTCCGTCGGGCGACCTTCAAGTTGTGTTTTCGCCGGGGCGCCCGGGCGGCCTCCAGCGCACGTATTAGCCCGTTGTCGGTCACACCTGACGTCGGTCAGAGGATGCCGTCCTTGATGTTTTGTGTTGCGCCCTGCACGGAACAGGTCTGACCAACAAGCGTGGAGCATCGCTGTCCAGCTGGCAGCACTTTCCGGGCAGTTCTCGGGAGGACAGAGTGTGGGAGGTAGTGGGAGGAGGCCACAGCACGGCAACTAATGGACTGTTCACACCTAGCGTAATCTCGACGCACTGTCGGAATCGACGCAAAGCTAGCATGGGGCCCAATGAGTCTGCCGATTCTGCCATTGCGCCGGCCTTGCGTCAACTGTCTGCCGAGTCCTACAAAACGCTGGCGATTTCCGAGCGGACAGAAGTTGGGTTTTCTCAACTTTTTCCGCTCGGTGCACCAGCGGCCTTGACGCAAGGTCGACAGACCGCTCGGGATAAACTGCGGTCGCCATATTTGCTGATCTTGGATTACATATTTGCTGCTATATTTGCTATATCTGTTATATTTGCTGATCTTCACTGGTCTGTCGACGCGTCGAAATCGCGCCCAGTGCGTCGGGATTACGCCTAGTCCGTCATTGCGCTGGCTTTTTTTGCGTCGAGATTACGCTAGGTGTGAACAGTCCTTAAGGCGGAAGGTGTGCCATGCATTTATCAGGTTCGATGCTCCAAGCATTGTGGCGGCCAGCTGCATAGGCTTCCATGCTCAATTTGGACGACGTTGAAACAACATTGAGGTGGACTACAATGACCCCTAGAAGGTATGTAGGCCGACATTCCTGTGCGACTGAGCTTTGGAAAACTAGTTCGATAGCCAAGAAGCATCGCATCCAGGGAATATTTCCAGGATGGTAAGCTCGTCTCAGGAGCGTCCATGTTCAAATGCTTCGCTATGCTGGCTGTTCTCTCTCTCCTTGGTTGAGTTCTGGCGCTATATTTTACTATATTCTGGCCATCTGGCCAGCGAGCAGTTCCGCCGCTATATTTTCTCACAGAGATGACCTTCGATCGACGGACGCTTCATATGCTCTCGTCACCATTGCTGACGGATTGGGCGCCTGGCGGTCGGCCTCGTAGTGACGTCCCCTGGTCCTCAGTCAGGGACCACCGCTGACCACATCAGCTGGCGTAGTGACGTCCCCTGGTCCTCAGTCAGGGGCCACCGCTGACCACATCAGCTGGCGTAGTGACGTCCCCTGGTCCTCAGTCAGGGGCCACCGCTGACCACATCAGCTGGCGTAGTGACGTCCCCTGGTCCTCAGTCAGGGACCACCGCTGACCACATCAGCTGTCGTAGTGACGTCCCCTGGTCCTCAGTCAGGGACCACCGCTGACCACACCAGCTGGCGTAGTGACGTCCCCTGGTCCTCAGTCAGGGGCCTCCGCTGACCACATCAGCTGGCTGACATCCCCTGGTCCTCAGTCAGGGACCACCGCTGACCACATCAGCTGGCGTAGTGACGTCCCCTGGTCCTCAGTCAGGGACCACCGCTGACCACATCAGCTGGCGTAGTGACGTCCCCTGGTCCTCAGTCAGGGGCCACCGCTGACCACATCAGCTGGCGTAGTGACGTCCCCTGGTCCTCAGTCAGGGACCACCGCTGACCACATCAGCTGGCGTAGTGACGTCCCCTGGTCCTCAGTCAGGGGCCACCGCTGACCACATCAACTGGCTGACATCCCCTGGTCCTCAGTCAGGGGCCTCCGCTGACCACATCAGCTGGCTGACATCCCCTGGTCCTCAGTCAGGGACCACCGCTGACCGCATCAGCTGGCGTAGTGACGTCCCCTGGTCCTCAGTCAGGGACCACCGCTGACCACATCAGCTGGCGTAGTGACGTCCCCTGGTCCTCAGTCAGGGACCACCGCTGACCACATCAACTGGCTGACATCCCCCTGGTCCTCAGTCAGGGACCACCGCTGACCACATCAGCTGACGTAGTGACGTCCCCTGGTCCTCAGTCAGGGGCACCGCTGACCACATCAGCTGGCGTAGTGACGTCCCCTGGTCCTCAGTCAGGGACCACCGCTGACCACATCAGCTGGCGTAGTGACGTCCCCTGGTCCTCAGTCAGGGGCCACCGCTGACCACATCAGCTGGCGTAGTGACGTCCCCTGGTCCTCAGTCAGGGGCCACCGCTGACCACATCAACTGGCTGACATCCCCTGGTCCTCAGTCAGGGACCACCGCTGACCACATCAGCTGACGTAGTGACGTCCCCTGGTCCTCAGTCAGGGGCACCGCTGACCACATCAGCTGGCGTAGTGACGTCCCCTGGTCCTCAGTCAGGGACCACCGCTGACCACATCAGCTGGCGTAGTGACGTCCCCTGGTCCTCAGTCAGGGGCCACCGCTGACCACATCAGCTGGCGTAGTGACGTCCCCTGGTCCTCAGTCAGGGGCCACCGCTGACCACATCAACTGGCTGACATCCCCCTGGTCCTCAGTCAGGGACCACCGCTGACCACATCAGCTGACGTAGTGACGTCCCCTGGTCCTCAGTCAGGGGCACCGCTGACCACATCAGCTGGCGTAGTGACGTCCCCTGGTCCTCAGTCAGGGACCACCGCTGACCACATCAGCTGGCGTAGTGACGTCCCCTGGTCCTCAGTCAGGGGCCACCGCTGACCACATCAGCTGACGGGTGACGTCCCCTGGTCCTCAGTCAGGGACCACCGCTGACCACATCAGCTGGCTGACATCCCCCTGGTCCTCAGTCAGGGACCACCGCTGACCACATCAGCTGGCGTAGTGACGTCCCCTGGTCCTCAGTCAGGGGCCACCGCTGACCACATCAGCTGGCGTAGTGACGTCCCCTGGTCCTCAGTCAGGGACCACCGCTGACCACATCAGCTGGCGTAGTGACGTCCCCTGGTCCTCAGTCAGGGGCCACCGCTGACCACATCAGCTGGCGTAGTGACGTCCCCTGGTCCTCAGTCAGGGACCACCGCTGACCACATCAGCTGGCGTAGTGACGTCCCCTGGTCCTCAGTCAGGGACCACCGCTGACCACATCAGCTGGCGTAGTGACGTCCCCTGGTCCTCAGTCAGGGGCCACCGCTGACCACATCAGCTGGCGTAGACGTCCCCCTGGTCCTCAGTCAGAGACCACCGCTGACCACATCAGCTGGCGTAGTGACGTCCCCTGGTCCTCAGTCAGGGGCCACCGCTGACCACATCAGCTGGCGTAGTGACGTCCCCTGGTCCTCAGGGACCACCGCTGACCACATCAGCTGGCGTAGTGACGTCCCCTGGTCCTCAGTCAGGGACCACCGCTGACCACATCAGCTGGCGTAGTGACGTCCCCTGGTCCTCAGTCAGGGACCACCGCTGACCACATCAGCTGTCGTAGTGACGTCCCCTGGTCCTCAGGGACCACCGCTGACCACATCAGCTGGCGTAGTGACGTCCCCTGGTCCTCAGTCAGGGGCCTCCGCTGACCACATCAGCTGGCGTAGTGACGTCCCCTGGTCCTCAGTCAGGGACCACCGCTGACCACATCAGCTGGCGTAGTGACGTCCCCTGGTCCTCAGTCAGGGGCCACCGCTGACCACATCAGCTGTCGTAGTGACGTCCCCTGGTCCTCAGTCAGGGACCACCGCTGACCACATCAGCTGGCGTAGTGACGTCCCCTGGTCCTCAGTCAGGGGCCTCCGCTGACCACATCAGCTGGCGTAGTGACGTCCCCTCTGGCCGACCGTCCCGTGGCCCAGGTGTCATGCCCACTCTACCACCTGTCACATCGAAATAACCGAACCGATATGCATAGCTGATCTGGCCATGGACAGCTCATCTGGCCATGTACAGCTCATCTGGTCATAGACAGTTCATCTTGTCATGGACAGCTCGTCTGACCATGTATAGCTGATCTGGCTATGGACGGCTCATCTAGTCATAGACAGTTCATCTGGTCATAGACAGATGTTCATCTGGCCATGTACAGCTCATCTGGCCATGGACAGCTCATCTGGCCATGGACTGCTCATCTGGCCATGGACAGCTCATCTGGCCATGGACTGCTCATCTGGCCATGGACAGCTCATCTGGCCATGGACTGCTCATCTGGCCATGGACAGCTCATCTGGCCTTGGACAGCTCATCTGGTCATAGACAGCTCATCTGGTCATAGACAGCTCATCTGGCTATGGACGGCTCATCTGGCCGTTAACGGTTCATCTGGCCTTGGACAGCTCATCTGGCCATGGACAGCTCATCTGGCCTTGGACATATCATCTGTCTAGGGACAGATCCAGACCGAATGTATACCGACTGGATTGTCATTAGCAGTGATATATTGCATCTTAAAGGGAGCGAGGGTCTCTTTTCGGGAGAGACGATGCAAATTACACTCTCGGGGCCAGCCGAGACCACACCACGTGACCCCGGTCCAACTGGCGTGATGTGCCACTGGTCACATTCCGTGTGCTACCACCTGTATATTCTGTGAACACAAATTCGCAGTTGTGAAATAGCTGATGAATTTTTAAGTGCGTATTTACTATGGGAACTTATTAAAAGGGCGAAGGAAATTAATTTGTTTCAGGAAAAAACAAAACAAATGGTATTTCCGTTATATCCGTCATACATGGTGTTATTGAAGTTGGTTGGTCATTGTGTTTCGCGATGTGACGGTTGTTTTGGTCATATATATATATATATATATATATATATATATATATATATATATATATATATATATATATATATATATTTTTTTTTTTTTTTTTTTTTTTTTTTGTATATATATATCCCGTCACACACAGATGGTCTCTGGATGGGCGCCGCCCTCTCCGTCACACACTGATGGTTTCTGGATAGACGCCGCCCCCTCCGTCACACACAGATGGTCTCTACCTAAGATGAGCACCGCGCTCTCCGTCACACACAGATGGTCTCTGGATGGGCGCCGCCCCTTCCGTCACACACAGATGGTCTCTGGATAGACGCCGCCCCCTCCGTCACACACAGATGGTCTCTGGATGGGCGCCGCCCTCTCCGTCACACACAGATGGTTTCTGGATGGGCGCCGCCCCCTCCGTCACACACAGATGGTCTCTGGATGGGCGCCGCCCCCTCCGTCACACACAGATGGTCTCTGGATGGGCGCCGCCCTCTCCGTCGTGCGCGGAACGTAACCACAGAAGCGCCCCCAATGACAAGCTGTTACCGGCAAACGTTGGAGAGTATTCTACAGCAACGGACTACCAGGTCCGTTGCTGCCTTTCGGTATACGGAAATGGATCGAATTTCGACCGATGCAACTTTGAGCACGTTTCTGTCCTGCACGAGCTGTTGGCGTGGCTTCCTGCATTGAAATCAACAGATTTCTCCACATTTTTCCTCGCACACAAAGTGCCCAATCACCGTCAACCGGGGTCACTGGTGACGACCTTTCTGGAAAATCGCGGCATCATAGCTCGAAGTACCAGACAAGACAGCTTGTTCCATGCTTGGCGCTCCAGAACTGAGGTCGGGGAACGGCGCTTCTGTTGTCGCGGCCCGTGTTTCTGTCACCGACTTCCTGTGGGGCTCACTTGTGTGTATCGCAGGTGCCTCACCAGACCGTTGACGCGCCTCCTGCTTCATGTGTCGCCCACCCGGCTGCTGGTGGCCCGCCACTCATCACCGTCCGGTGAAGCCGTTGTAACCCACTTACTTCATGTGTCGCCCACCCGGCTGCTGGTGGCCCGCCACTCATCACCGTCCGGTGCTTGCTTGCTTGGTCTTATTACGCTCTCCTCACCCCTGTCAGCCTTCAGACTCGAGAGTAGCCACTCTAAGATAATTAACCAGGATGTCAAATACAGATACAATACCAATTACGTATATTATTATGGTGGTGGGAGGGAGGGAGGGTGGTGAGAGTTGACGTGTCCTTGCGGCTATTGGTGAAATGTCTGTCTCGCAAACACGATACGGCCATTGTCACCAATATTTCGAAGGAAGTGCGAGCTTATCCCTCGGTTCTAATGGAGTAGGTATTGCCTTTGATGTCGCATTGATCCCGTGCAAATTGCATTGCGTTCGTCCGGATTTGCCAGTTAGACACGTGCCAGCTAGACAGCTGGAGCGGAGCGGCTTACAGCGGTCCGGTGAGCCGGTCCGGTGGGCTGGTCCGGTGGGCTGGTCCGGTGGGCTGGTCCGGTGGGCTGGTCCGGTGGGCTGGTCCGGTGGGCTGGTCCGTGGCTGGCGTGGGCTGGTCCGGTCTGGTGGGCTGGTCCGGTGGGCGGGTCCGGTGGGCTGGTCTGGTGGGCGGGTCCGGTGGGCGGGTCCGGTGGGCCGGTCCGGTGGGCCAGTCTGGTGGGCGGGTCCGGTGGGCCAGTCTGGTGGGTGGGTCCGGTGGGCAGGTCCGGTGGGCGGGTCCGGTGGGCTGGTCCGGTGGGCTGGTCCGGTGGGCGGGTCCGGTGGGCTGGTCCGGTGGGCTGGTCTGGTGGGCGGGTCCGGTGGGCGGGTCCGGTGGGCCAGTCTGGTGGGTGGGTCCGGTGGGCCGGTCCGGTGGCCCAGTCTGGTGGGCGGGTCCGGTGGGCCAGTCTGGTGGGCTGGTCCGGTGGGCCAGTCTGGTGGGTGGGTCCGGTGGGCAGGTCCGGTGGGCCGGTCCGGTGGCCCAGTCTGGTGGGCTGGTCCGGTGGGCGGGTCCGGTGGGCGGGTCCGGTGGGCTGGTCCGGTGGGCGGGTCCGGTGGGCTGGTCCGGTGGGCGGGTCCGGTGGGCTGGTCCGGTGGGCTGGTCCGGTGGGCTGGTCCGGTGGGCTGGTCCGGTCTGGTGGGCTGGTCCGGTGGGCCGGTCCGGTGGGCTGGTCTGGTGGGCGGGTCCGGTGGGCGGGTCCGGTGGGCGGGTCCGGTGGGCGGGTCCGGTGGGCGGGTCCGGTGGGCGGGTCCGGTGGGCCGGTCCGGTGGGCGGGTCCGGTGGGCTGGTCCGGTGGGCCGGTCCGGTGGGCCGGTCCGGTGGGCCGGTCCGGTGGGCTGGTCCGGTGGGCCGGTCCGGTGGGCTGGTCCGGTGGGCTGGTCCGGTGGGCTGGTCCGGTGGGCTGGTCCGGTGGGCTGGTCCGGTGGGCCGGTCCGGTGGGCCGGTCCGGTGGGCTGGTCCGGTGGGCCGGTCCGGTGGGCGGGTCCGGTGGGCTGGTCCGGTGGGCCGGTCCGGTGGGCCGGTCCGGTGGGCCAGTCTGGTGGGCCGGTCCGGTGGGCAGGTCCGGTGGGCCGGTCCGGTGGGCCGGTCCGGTGGGCAGGTCCGGTGGGCCGGTCCGGTGGGCCGGTGGGCCGGTCCGGTGGGCCAGTCTGGTGGGCTGGTCCGGTGGGCCGGTCCGGTGGGCCGGTCCGGTGGGCTGGTCCGGTGGGCCGGGTGGGGGTGGGCCGGTCCGGTGGGCTGGCTGGTGGGCTGGTCCGGTGGGCCGGTCCGGTGGGCCAGTCTGGTGGGCTGGTTCGGTGGGCTGGTCTGGTGGCTGGTCCGGTGGGCGGGTCCGGTGGGCCCCGGTGGGCTGGTCCGGTGGGCTGGTCCGGTGGGCCGGTCCGGTGGGCTGGTCCGGTGGGCCGGTCCGGTGGGCGGGTCCGGTGGGCGGGTCCGGTGGGCCGGTCCGGTGGGCTGGTCCGGTGGGCCGGTCCGGTGGGCCAGTCTGGTGAGCTGCCCGTCCGTTCCGGGCGCCGACTGGCCGTATTATCGGCGGGCGGCTCTGCCGGCGCCCGGTGCCGTGACGGGTGTGACAGGTGTGACGGGTGTGGCCGGCCATCTGACACGCACCGCCGGGACGACAGCACCGATGTGCCGGCGGCCGGCCCGGCCCGACCCGACCCGACTCGACTTCGGACACGCTGTCACGCTGGCGGTGGTGATGACCTGTTGGCGGCCGAGGTGGCGTGTCTGTCCATAGCTGTGCCGTGGTGAGGTGTCCCGCAGCCCCAGCACGCACTCACCCTCACTCACCCCCACTCACAGCATCGGTTGCGTCTGACAGCTACTCAGACTGACGTCACGCTCGCAGTAGTGATGCCAATTATCGCAGTGTGGCCGATTCGCATTTGACTGACTTGTTGCACGTGTCAGAAGTTGGAGTGGGATCCCACTGGGTGTTTACCCACGTGGTTGTGATCGGATCATGGTGGGGTCCACGTGATTTTGATCGGGTCATGTTGGGTCCCACGTGATCATGATGGGGCCCACGTGATTATGATCGGATCATGATGGGGCCCACGTGATTATGATCAGATCATGGTGGGGCCCACGTGATTATGATCGGATCATGATGGGCCCACGTGATTGTGATCGGATGTAGTCGCGCACCGCGCGATCGATTGCCCACGTAGATGGCACGCGTGCCGTAAATGTCGTAGTCATTTTGGCAACGATGGTACATTTCGTCACTTCCGGTTACCGGAAGTGGCGACATACACTGGCTGAAATGTGCCCAATGTTCAGACAAGTTTCCATTTCGTCGACGACTGTGTTTCTGAGTTCCCAGGTCGGAAAGATAACGCAAGGAGTGACGAGGGATAATT
Organism: Ashinkailepas kermadecensis; assembly: GCA_034440615.1. Classification (NCBI taxonomy): domain Eukaryota; kingdom Metazoa; phylum Arthropoda; class Thecostraca; family Neolepadidae; genus Ashinkailepas; species Ashinkailepas kermadecensis. The sequence goes on along the minus strand of JAOTOM010004616.1, from coordinate 299,389 downwards.
TCGCACGGAGGCGGCTGATGGTTTTTCTTCTTCTTTTTGCGACGGTATGATCGTCTGCACAAGCTCGCATGCCAATATCAGAGAATATCACTGGTGCCGATGACGCAGCAGCCACTATTTTACGTTTCCGACTGTGGACCAGAAGCGTTGGTGGCCAACACTTCGAGGGGGCAACACTTGGTGTTCCCTGCATTGGTACCTGCTCTGTGCTCGTGTTTCTCCCTGTGCAGGTAACGCTAGACCCGCACGCAGGACATCTAGCTTTGAGATAGGTCATCGTGGCAGCTTTCCACGTTCCATTCCAGTCATACAAAACTTAGCGCTTCATGTTCTCGTCAGTTCCGTATGGCTTGCAAAGAAGCCTTGGTACATTTCTTTCATGGCTTGGTACATACAAGCCTTGGTACAACACCCCATTCCTCGAATTTTTCGGTACACAAAGTTGCGATCTAGGGGATGATATTGTGATATAGAGGATGCCGCCCCGGTAGCGCAGTTGGTTAGAGCGCTGGCTTGCTCTGGTCACCCCTGTCCTGGCGACACGGATTCGAGTCGCTTCGCGCGCCACGCATTTAGCCCCCGGCTGGGAGGGTCAGTTGGCAGCTGGCCCAATAAGGCCGGGGACGAGCTACTGGACGGCCGTGTCGGTGCATTGACGGCACGTTGAACTTTCGGTCAAAATTTTGCCGTTGAACTGGAATTCATGGATTGGGTGGTGAGGCCAGGTGTCACTCAACAAGCTCTGCTTAGCAATAGGACCGTGGTTCACAAAGCTACCCCAGCAAGAGCTCGGATTAAATTTATATAAAAAATGATTGACGACACTCAGCAGGGACCATCGCTGGCTTTGTATATGGGTTCCCGAGCTGCATTTTATGCAAAATGGCGTTCTCATGATCCGAATGAATTTTGCCGTGCTTCTTTGGTTCGCACTTTACTTGTGCCATTTCTCCGCCAGACTTTGGAAGCTCTTCTATGTCTTTCAATTTTGTGAACACGTCCTTGAATTTGTCCGCCTTGCCAGGTTGTCCTCCGGGTTTTCGAGTCCAGTTGGGGGCTCAGGCTGGGCACCCCGTCTGCCCGATAACTTGGCTAAACAGTTTGTGTCGGCAGTCTACATTATCAGCGAGACGGCGGCATCACGATGCGGGCCGATAAACGTTCGGTCTGTCATTCCACGGCTATCAGCAGCCCGATATCCGCAGCATGCTTCGTCGACCGCGACGCAAGCAGGGCGATAGGTCGCCCACCAAAGCAGGGCAGGTCCGGGTCCGAAGACTTGCAGATTGAATATGGAATATAGAGCAACATTAGTGGTGTACTGAGCCAGGGTACTAGGCCAGGGTACATGGCGCGCCCGTCTCCGATACGCTACATTGTCACCGTAGTGTATCTATCAGTGTCAAAGTAATGGTTTTAAGTTGGGTGTGAGATGTCGAAAGGTGTACGGTAGGATGTCGAAATTCGCCATGGAAACGATGTCATTTAACAGAAATTACAAGTTCCTCCAACACATTTCTGATCCAACAGTGTATTCATACGTGCACCTTTTTCTTTGTTTTAAGATACCTAATTTAGGGCTAACTATTTTAGAGATAGCAATACAAAATCTTTTTCAACTGATATTGCGTAACAGTTACATCTGATTATTATTAACGTATTATTAACTGATTAACTAATATTACTAACTGATAATGCATAACATCATAGGTAATCCTCGTACCTGGAATTGTGCAAAGAGATTGTGATGTGGACATCACAATCCGCAATTGTGAACATCAACCTAATACTTATCAACAAGATACTGTTGGAAATTAGATATGAAGACTTCATAACGACTCATCATCAAGCAGACTGTCGATGCTCCACTGGGAGGGATGTCAATTCAGTGTTCAGAAAACGGTATATTCCACCCTATTTGACGAATAATTTATCCCTGGTCTCTGTAGTGTCGCTGTAGTGATGCTATAGCTTATCTGTAGTGTCGCTGTAGTGATGCTATAGCTTATCTGTAGTGTCGCTGTGGCGATGCTATGGCTTATCTGTAGTGTCGCTGTAGTGATGCTATAGCTTAACTGTGGTTTCGCTGTAGTGATGCTATAGCTCATCTGTCATGTCGCTGTAGTGATGCTATAGCTCATCTTTCATGTCGCTGTAGTGATGCTATAGCTCATCTGTAGTGTCGCTGAAGTGATGCTATAGCTTATGTGTAGTGTCGCTGTAGTGGTGCTATGGCTCATCTGTAGTGTCGCTGTAGTGACGCTATAGCTCATCTTTCATGTCGCTGTAGTGATGCTATAGCTCATCTGTAGTGTCGCTGAAGTGATGCTATAGCTTATCTGTAGTGTCGCTGTAGTGGTGCTATGGCTCATCTGTAGTGTCGCTGTAGTGACGCTATAGCTAATCTGTAGTGTCGCTGTAGTGATGCTATAGCTCATCTGTATTATCGCTGTCGGTGTGTCGTGCCAACCGAACGGTAGGCGAAGCCTAACAGGATTTGGCGAAAGTCTGTGTGATGGCGAGCGGACAGCCGGTGGGATCAAACCGAGATGTCCTGCACCTGTCGAGCTGAGGACAGGCGAGGTCGGCCCGACAGGGAGCTTGAGTCAGGGTAGACTCGGGGAGTTCACATGAGGACCACGGCCGGAACAGAGCTCGCCCTCCATTGGTGTTGGCTCTCGAGGGGTGATCGGTGGTCGGTGATCGGTGATCGGTGGTCAGTGGTCGCTTCGGTGGTCGGTGGTCGGTGGTCGCTTCGATGGTTGGTGGTTGGTGGTCGCTTCGGTGGTCAGTGGTCGAGTCGGTGGTCGGTTGTCGGTGTTCGGTGGTCCTGTCGATCCAGTATGATGTCCAATGGCTAGTTGGAATTCCCTGTGGGATCACTGCCCTCGCCAAGCTAGTCGGAGCTCGACACGAGTCGAACTGATGACAGACAGGCAGCCAGGCAGCCAGACAGGCAGGCAGACAGCCAGGCAGGCAGACAGACAGACAGACAGACAGACAGACAGACAGACAGACAGACAGACAGACAGACAGACAGACAGACAGACAGACGGACGGACGGACGGACGGACGGACGGACGGACGGACGACGGACGGACGGACGGACGGACGGACGACGGACGGACGGACGGACGGACGGACGGACGGACGGACGGACGGACGGACGGACGGACGGACATGTGTACAGGATCCGGCTGTGGTACGGACCAGACCGTCGCTCCGCCTGCCATGTCTACACGGCCTGGCAATTCCGCCGACTCTCAGATTAACATACGATAACTGGAGGCTGCGTGGCGACACGCCAGTGTTGTTTGCCGATGTATCAGCCGCGTCTCAGCAGCTCGCGCCAGCACGGGCGCTATTGTTGCGTCAGGGTGCGGCCACTTGGTCAGCGGCTCCGCTCCATCGCACCTCACCGACCTGACCCCGGCTCGTGCACGCTGACCCGCTGCCGCTGATCAACGTGTGTGTGCACACCACCCGGTGCACACTCGTGTTCCGTCAAGGAGCCAGCGCTCCACACACGGCGGCGCCTCCCGCGTCTACGCAAAGGTCGTGCACCGCACCAGCTGCCTACCATGATTGGCCGATGGCCAATGGGCACGAGCAATCGAGACTGTAACGAGGCGTTTGATTGGCGGCTTGCCGCCGTCGCGTGACCCTCGGCATCGACACTCTGATGGGCCCCGGGCGGCCGTGCTGCTGGTGTGCTAATTGTTTGTGGCGGTGCTGCCGCTGATGGTTTATGGCGGTGATGGTGCCTCCGATGGTTTGTGACGGTGGTGCTGCTGGTGGTTTGTAGCGGTGGTGCTGCTGATGGTTTGTGGTGATGGTGGTGCTGATGGTTTGTAGTGGTGGTGCTGCTGATGGTTTGTAGCGGTGGTGCTGCTGATGGTTTGTGGTGATGGTGGTGCTGATGGTTTGTAGTGGTGGTGCTGCTGATGGTTTGTGGTGATGGTGGTGCTGATGGTTTGTAGTGGCGGTGCTGCTGATGGTTTGTGGCGGTGCTGCTGCTGGTGGTTTGTGGTGGTGGTGCAGCTGGTGGTTTGTGGTGGTGATGCAGTTGGTGGTTTGTGGTGGTGATGCAGCTGGTGGCTTGTGGCGGTGGTGCTGCCACAACAGCACCACCGCAAGCTGGCATCTCATTTTCTCATTTCCGATCTTGCTGGCATCTCATCTTCTGTTCCACTCCTGCATCCTTTTGGAATGTTTCTGCGGTTTTGTGATCACCTGAAATAACCAATGTGCATTATCCTCAATGATGCTGCCAAGTTGCTGTCGCAAGGACACAATATGGGTAGACAAGATGAAGAGTACCGGAACTAGAAGTGGGCCTCATTATCAGCCATAGGTCACCATATGTTTTAGGCCCTCAGAGCATGCTGCTTCTTCATCACGATTATCACTATTGGATAATGACATCTAGCTGGGATTGCTGGTTTATCGCAGCCTTCATCCGACATCTGGCAATGTAATAAGATTACTTTTTTTTAGTGTGCAATTCTTTGGGTGGCCAAAATTCCAACAAAGAGCCATATTTCCAACGCTGTCCTCGAGGCGCTGACTCCGCGCCAGATACGGGTGTCCGAGGTCACGCGGCTCGTTCAGAGGCGGTTCCGCTGGTGTGACTGCCGGTGCTGCTGGTGCCCTCCCCTCCCTCGAGTCTCTGACTGCGCCCGCCCGCGCCGGATACGGGTGTCGAGAGGCCACGCGGCCCGTTCAGAGGCGGTTCCGCTGGTGTGACTGCCGGTGCTGCTGGTGCCCTCCCCTCCCTCGAGTCTCTGACTGCGCCCGCCCGCGCCGGATACGGGTGTCGAGAGGTCACGCGGCTCGTTCAGGGGCGGTTCCGTGTTCCGAGAAACATTGGCGGCGCGGGCCGGCGGCGAGCGGCCGCCCCAGTTGGTCGGCGGCTTGTCTGCTCTCAAGTGAGCGTCAGTCGCGTCAGTCAGACGGCCGCCCGACCCGACCGCAGGTGGGCTCAGTCAGCTGGTGACCTCAGTCAGCTGGTGACCTCAGTCAGCTGGAGGTCGAGCGGCACCTATCGTCAGTGGATAGTCCGGCAACAGTTGTGCTTTGGTTGGTTGGTTATTGGTTTTACGACACGTCGACCGTTGAGTCATGTAGCGTCGCCAATCTCTCACGCCGATTGGTCGCGGGCGAAGAGTAGCGACAGGTGAGACTCGAACCCACAACCTTTCGATTGTGAGACGAGCATCTTACCCCTAGACCACTCGTCCCCACAGTTGTGCTTTGATAGCCGGCGAGTCGTTGTCGCAAAGTGAGCGAGGATCCCGATATCGGCGCCGCTCACTCGAACTGCGTCGACTTCGGGTGTGGCTGATTTTCCAGCTCGTTTTTGTTTACCGAGACCGGCTGGGTTTGAGCCATTTCCGTTTCGTGGTTAATGCGCCAGGCTGCTGGGAGACCCGTGGGATGAGTGGCGTCACCATGTGACGTCATGGCGGCTACGGCTTTGAGAAACAACGCATAGCTGGCGTTCGGAACGAAAGAAGCCATGCTATGGCCATTTGTTTCGTTCGTAGTTTGTGGTAAGAAGTGAATGGTTATGATAACCTGTTGCTGCGTGACTTATTGGGTGCACTGAACGAACTTACTACTTTGCCATGCGTTTCTATGTCTGGATATATCTTTAAAATAGTCCGATTATTTCATGGAATTGTGATGATAAATTGCAGTTTTTACATTTTAAAACTATCTGATATTTAATCTTATAAACCTCACTGCAATTCTTAATTCTGATTGGCTGTCGCGTCAGCTATAGTTGCAAACTTAAAGCGGGCTCCCTTTCGTGTGGAGGGAATGTGTTGCCAATTGGAATCCCGGGAAAAGTGCGCGATGGCGAGCTACATGTATTGTGTTCTAAGATACTGTATACACATGAGCATAATCTGAGGTTTGTGGTTCGCATGCATGATTGAATTCACAGGACGGATCCAGGAATGTTCTTGGGGGTACATTTCCTCGGAGAGGTGCCTTAGGCGTCCCTCCGAGGAAAAGTTCGTCGAGCGGGACAAGCCGCACTCGTGCATGCCGAAGGGACGCCTTCTCGCCTCAAAGGGGCGCATTTTCCTCCAACAGGACGTATTTTGCTTTCAAAAATCATTTGAGTGCAGGGAAGTTGCGCTGCAGCATTTCTGAAAGCTTTGCCGGCTAGAGGGCCGCCAACTTGTCACGTGGGGAGGTGGTGCGGGTGGGGAGGTGGTGCGGGCACATGCCACCAGTGTCCGCCTGTGTCCGCCCCTGTCAACTGGAATTGAGATCATAGCATGTGGAACGACTTTGATATAGATATTGGCTAATAGTACCGATTGCTAGACAAGAGTAAATTCTTTTTTTATAATCAACGTTGGGATTTTGCGGCAAAAGACAGACTTGACTGAGTATATTTCAAAATGTCATCACAGCCCACATGTGTTGTCCGCGGCGAAACATATGAAGACATGTCCCCAGTGCCCCCCCCCCCCCCGTGTCCGTTAGCCTGTGCCGATAAGGGGGCGAGTAGTATAGGGGCAGGGCGCCCGTCTCCGAACCGAAAGATTGTGGGTTCGGGTCTCACCCGTCGCTACTCTTCGCCAGCGGCCAATTGTCGTGAGAGATTCAGTGCGATGCTATATGGCCCAAGAGTCGACACGTCTTAAACCCGATAACCCCCACGACGACGACTGAACTCGTCGGTAAACAAGCACAAATTGGCCTGACGTCGGATCAGTAACCGTGAGCTTACTTACAATTCCAAGATAGTGGATTGATTGTCTTGATAAAAGTACAACATGATCCGTGTTTGGTGCTTAAATGTTGCAACTACTTCGCATAGCGGCACCGTCAAGATTTTGGAACATTATTGGTAGGTGCTTCATACTAGGTACGTACAAAGTATGCACCTTGCGCAGAGCGGGCGTTAGGCGCCGGTGTGGGTGTCATAATGTTAGGGCCTGGCCCGCTCCACCGGCAAGGTGGCCCTCCTTACTGAAAAAAGACCCGGACTCGTTGCACCTTGGATCAAGCATTCGCCCTTTGATCCCGGCCCCGGTCCCGGTCGAATGGTCCAAAGCAGTGGCCTCGTCACCGTCAGGTTTGCTCCGGGGGTAAAAATTGTCTGGGAGACAAGTTGGGATTTTGGTGTAGGCGAATTTCCTTCTCGAGTCGCAAGAGTGCTCTCGTCGAGGGTGCCTGAAGCTCTTGTTGCTTGCTGTCTTACTTCTTTCTTTCTTCTTGTCTTCTGGTTTCTTCGTCTTCTGGCGTCTTCGTCTTCTTGCTTCTTGTCTTCGTGGACTTCGTGGGCTTCTGGGACTTGCTGGCGTCGCTCTTGAAAGTGCACGACCGCTTCTTCTAGCAGTCTCCCTACGGAAGGACCTGAAGCCGGACGCCGATTGGTGCGCGGTGTGCAAATCTAACCGCTGAGCCGCGTCACGATCGGCGGCGACAGGTGGCGCGGCCGCGACCGACGCGCACCTGCGGCCGCCACATCCGCCTTGTCCATCTGGCCATCTGTCCATCTGGACGGCCGGCTGGTGGTGGCGTCTCGCGGCCTGTGAACGCGTGTGGTGCCGCCGCTCAAATGCCAAGCAGTGCAGGTGTCAGTGGCGGATCCAGGGGAGGGTGCATGTCCCCCGTGCAACTGGAAGCATGTGCCCTCCCTCTCCCCGGCATGACGCCTCTCTAGAATAGGCGGCATGACGGCATCACAAGTCCTGGATTCGCCCCTGGAATGTGGTGCCAGGAAAATCACCGCCGCCCTACTCACTGGCTAGGGGGGCAACCACTCTTCTCTGCCGGTGTCATGTGTAATGGCGAGTGCAGAACGCGTGTCCAGTCTCACTTTGCTCATAATTCAACAACAACACATGCATTTCGATGAGTACCGTTACGTGTCGAATATCTGATTTCCAGGAAAAGGTGTGATTGATTACGCGCAGTGTAGTTTTGCTCGCTGACGTCACACTCAACCGACGTGTGACGAGCTGAAATTTCGCGAATTCCACATTGTACGTTCCGTTGTGACGGAACTTCCGTTTTGACGGAACTGCCGTTGTGACTGAACTTCCAATGTGACTGAACTTCCAATGTGACTGAACTTCCGTTGTGACTGAACATCGGTTGTGACTGAACTGCACCGCTCCCCCCCCATTTCAGCACCGAATTCGGCGCCGGCGGGCGTTATTTGGATACGTGCTATCACTTCCTCAGGACGGGAATATGATCTGAATGCATGGGTGTGGGAACCTGTAGAAATGTTCAGGCAGGCCTTGATTGATCCATGACAAATTTGTTGCGTGCAGGGGTGCACTCGGAATAGTTTCTATATAAGCTACGGATTTGGTTTAAAAAAAGAACTATGATTTTGAAAATCCGAACGGAAATGTCTCAGCCTTCCATTAAGCTGAATCCCTATAGCCTTATGCATGATGCCCATCTCCGATGAACTGGAAACAATTTGACAGGAGCATTCGGTTATCTGCTACCTCCTGGTGCAGGTCGTGCTAGCTCAGTCGGTAGGGCGTTAGACTCGTGATCGCAAGACCGGGGTTCGAATCCAACAACCGGCGGGATTACCGACTTCACCCACGACTAATCGGGGTGAGGGGTTGGCTGCGCTATATTACCTGACAATTGAACGCTTCGTAAAGGGCCCAAGGTTCTTCTTCGCTAGCTTGAGGTATTTCAGTTTCGCCCGATGTTATTGGTCAGTGGCGTCCCCGCGCGATTCAAGGACGCGACCTTTTGTTTACGAGAACCGCACGTGACTCCACAACAGGCGAAGCAACTGTTGCGGATGAATGTCTCGCACAAATAGAAAAGAAGGAAGCATTGCCCCTTCAACAAATATAGTTGGTCAAGTTTGCTTGGGATGTTTTTACCACATTTGCTTACCAGAAGCTGGAAGAGATGAGCGGCTCCTCTGGAATAGATTACCCCTTCCTCCAGCTACCACACGTGGATGGCGAGACCGACGTCCCGTCACTTCGTCCGCTGCTTAATACGCCTAGTAATCACAACCAACCAACCAAGCAACCAACCAACCAACAAACCAGCCAGCCAGCCAGCCAGCCAACCAACCAACCAACCAGCCAACCAGCCAACCAACCAACCAGCCAACCAACCAACCAACCAAACCAGCCAACCAAACCAACCAACCAACCAACCAAGCAACCAACCAACCAACAAACCAGCCAGCCAGCCAGCCAGCCAACCAAACAAGCAACTCAACGGACTTTTTCGTCCGCCGGTGACCGGGTGGGCCAGCATGGTCGGACTACCGGACATCTGACCTGCACGGCCTCAGTCAGCCCCTGCTCGTCCGTGACCGCTGCGCCACCTGTCACTGGCGACCGCCGGAATGCGGTACTGACGTTACGTGACCTTGACCGCTCCCCTCCCCCCAGAGCGGACTGCCGGCTGGTCCGTCAGCTCGTCCGTTCTCCAGAGCCTGGCTCGCCGTGCGTGCTGCAGCTGCCCGCTGACGTCAAACACGGGCGCATGGCGCCGGCGCCATGCGTTATTGCAGTGTGTCGCTCACAGGTGTGCCTCGGAGGCGCCATGTCCGCTTAGTTCTCACTTAATTACTCGCTCGTGTCGCCCGCCGCTAGCGGAAACATTGACGCCTGGCGACTGTGCCATACCTGGACCGGGTAGTGTTGACGCCTGGCGACTGTGCCATACCTGGACCGGGTAGTGTTGACGCCTGGCGACTGTGCCATACCTGGACCGGGTAGTGTTGACGCCTGGCGACTGTGCCATACCTGGACCGGGTAGTGTTGACGCCTGGTGACTGTGCCATATCTGGACCGGGTAGTGTTGACGCCTGGCGACTGTGCCATACCTGGACCGGGTAGTGTTGACGCCTGGTGACTGTGCCATATCTGGACCGGGTAGTGTTGACGCCTGGCGACTGTGCCATACCTGGACCGGGTAGTGTTGACGCCTGGCGACTGTGCCATACCTGGACCGGGTAGTGTTGACGCCTGGCGACTGTGCCATACCTGGACCGGGTAGTGTTGACGCCTGGCGACTGTGCCATATCTGGACCGGGTAGTGTTGACGCCTGGCGACTGTGCCGTACCTGGACCGGGTAGTGTTGACGCCTGGTGACTGTGCCATACCTGGACCGGGTAGTGTTGACGCCTGGCGACTGTGCCATATCTGGACCGGGTAGTATTGACGCTTGGTGGCTGTGCCACAGTGTTAAAATAATGGTTTTTCGTTAGGTGTGAGATGTCGATACTAGTACCGTGGGATGTCGAAATTTGACATGAACGCATGCCAATTAAAATATCGTTTCAGTTCTTGAAGCTCAATATTGAGCCGGTAGTGCACTCATAAGTGCACTATTGGCATATCACGCATGTGTTTCATTTAATTTGTGGGACACCTAATATAGGGATACCTATTCTAACGATTGCAATGCCATGGTATCAGCAGATGGTATTGTTTAGCAGACCGCATCACATATTAGCTCTGCACCTGAAATTGTGCTACGAGGTGCTTGTTATAGCAATCTGCAATGGTGAGCATGAGCATGATACTTATACACAAAATATCCTTAGAAGCGAGTCATGAAGACTTCATAAGCACACATCAACAAGTACGATGTCGATACTTCCTGGGAAATAATGTCTATTCGGTGTTCAGAAAGTGGTATATTCCACCCTATTTCGTGAATAATTTATCACTGCTGTGCCATATCTGGACCTGGGTAGTGTTGACGCCTGGTGACTGCCATATCTGGACCGGGTAGTGCTGGCGCCTGGTGACTGCCATATCTGGACTGGGTAGTGCTGACACCTGGTGACTGCCATATCTGGACCGGGTAGTGTTGGCGCCTGGTTGCTGCCATATCTGGACCGGGTAGTGCTGGCGCCTGGTGGCTGTGCCATATCTGACCGAGTAGTGATGACCTGGACCGTGTGGCGTTGTACGCCGCCTACGATCACGAGCATCTGGCTGTGGTTTGTTTATGCCGAGTTGGTTCCGAGAGGAGCCAGGAGTCTCGGCAGGGCATTCCTGTCCCGATAAACCAGTTTGACCGGACTTTGTGTGGAGAGGCAACAAATTTGTGGCGCGACGAGGACCACATTGCTTCTGCTGTCAGACTGCAGGCCTCGCTCTCAGCTGGACTAATGCGCACCGCGCATCGGCGCGCCTCTTCGCAGCCGCCATTTGTCAATGAACTGTCAGGCTGTTACGCCTGTCACATGCTGTGGCCAACTCGTACACTGCGATCAGCCTCGATACTGATGCTCACTGACCGCCCGATACTGAATTAGTGTCTTCTATTGGAATTAATTTTTACGGTCTTACTTCAGCTACAATATTGCCGTCTTGCATACCAGCTATCATATGCATTTGGTGTATACGGCATGTTTATTTTGGTAGTCTTGTATGTACCGCTGACTATGGAGATTATATGCCCCCCACAACGTGTGGAATCTGGATTCGAGTGCCATATTTTGTGACTAGCTGATATGCTAAGACAAATTGTCACATGATGAAATGCACTGGCATACCGCAGCACTGACTGTACATATTATATCACTCCACAACGTGTGGAATCTGGATTCCTATTCCTACAAAATTCCTAATTCCTGCGATTGGTTAAACGCTACCATCCTCTTTGTTCCCGAATGACACACATATAGGTTATCTCCCAGTAGGTAGGCAGGGACCGATCCAATTTGCGCAAAAACGGACAGTTACCCCATTATTTCCGCTCGGGTTTTTACCTTCGGGTTTTCCGAGCAGCTTGGCTTTTCTTCCTTCAGGTTTTCCAAGCTTTAACTTTAAGCATTCACCTACACATACAAGGTTGGTCCCGGACGCCCACGGCTCGCCCTGGGCGCCGGGCCTCCGCTTCGTTTTGAGGTCGCGGGTGGTCGGCGAAGCCTGTCCGGAGGCTGTGTTGCTGGCCACCCTCCAAATATGCTATCGCGTGTCATGTATGTCTGTGTATGTTTGCATGTCTGCATATGATGTGTGTGCCCACCCTCTACGCTATTTTCTTAGTTTGCCGGCGTCTCTCATCTTTTCGCTCTTGCGTGCCTGACACGGGATGTCACGCAAGCCGGTTTATCGTAACTCCTGACGTAGCTCATCTCTAGCGGATGTCACTTCGTCGCTGCTAAAAATTAAAAAATATATATGCAGAACGTGATCTATGCTGCCCGTTAGTATGCGGACCACGATGTATGCGGACCACGATGTATGAGGATCACGATGTATGCGGACCACGATGTATGAGGATCACGATGTTTGCGGACGTCGCTGCATGAGGACCTCGCTGTATGCTCAGCGTGTTGTGCGCGCTCCTCGCCGCACCACTGACTCACCTACCGCCCCCACCAGTCACTCACCTACCGCCCCCACCAGTCACTCACCTACCGCCCCCACCAGTCACTCACCTACCGCCCCCACCAGTCACTCACCTACCGCCCCCACCAGTCACTCACCTACCGCCCCCACCAGTCACTCACCTACCGCCCCCACCAGTCACTCACCTACCGCCCCCACCAGTCACTCACCTACCGCCCCACCAGTCACTCACCTACCGCCCCCACCAGTCACTCACCTACGCCCCACCAGTCACTCACATACCGCCCCCACCAGTCACTCACCTACCGCCCCAACCAGTCACTCGCCTACCGCCCCCACTAGTCACTCACCTACCGCCCCACCAGTCACTCGCCTACCGCCCCCACCAGTCACTCACCTACCGCCCCCACCAGTCACTCACCTACCGCCCCCACCAGTCACTCGCCTACCGCCCCACCAGTCACTCACCTACCGCCCCCACCAGTCACTCACCTACCGCCCCCACCAGTCACTCGCCTACCGCCCCCACCAGTCACTCGCCTACCGCCCCACCAGTCACTCACCTACCGCCCCTACCAGTCACTCACCTACCGCCCCCACCAGTCACTCACCTACCGCCCCCACCAGTCACTCACCTACCGCCCCCACCAGTCACTCACCTACCGCCCCCACCAGTCACTCGCCTACCGCCCCCACCAGTCACTCACCTACCGCCCCCACCAGTCACTCACCTACCGCCCCCACCAGTCACTCACCTACCGCCCGCACCAGTCACTCGCCTACCGCCCCCACCAGTCACTCGCCTACCGCCCCCACCAGTCACTCACCTACCGCCCCCACCAGTCACTCACCTACCGCCCCCACCAGTCACTCGCCTACCGCCCCCACCAGTCACTCGCCTACCGCCCCCACCAGTCACTCACCTACCGCCCCCAGCAGTCACTCACCTACAGCCCCCACCAGTCACTCACCACCGCCCCCACCAGTCACTCACCTACCGCCCCCACCAGTTACTCGCCTACCGCCCCCACCAGTCACTCGCCTACCGCCCCCACCAGTCACTCACCTACCGCCCCCACCAGTTACTCGCCTACCGCCCCCACCAGTCACTGCCTACCGCCCCCACCAGTCACTCACCTACCGCCCCACCAGTCACTCACCCACCAGTCACTCACCTACGCCCCCCCAGTCACTCACCTACCACCCCACCAGTCACTCACCTACCACCTCCACCAGTCACTCATCTACCGCCCCCACCAGTCACTCACCTACCGCCCCCACCAGTCACTCACCTACCGCCCCCACCAATCACTCACCTACCGCCCCCACCAGTCACTCACCTACCACCCCCACCAGTCACTCACCTACCACCCCCACCAGTCACTCGCCTACCGCCCCCACCAGTCACTCACCTACCGCCCCCACCAGTCACTCGCCTACCGCCCCCACCAGTCACTCACCTACCGCCCCTACCAGTCACTCACCTACCGCCCCACCAGTCACTCACCTACCGCCCCACCAGTCACTCACCTACCGCCCCCACCAGTCACTCACCTACCGCCCCCACCAGTCACTCGCCTACCGCCCCCACCAGTCACTCACCTACCGCCCCCACCAGTCACTCACCTACCGCCCCCACCAGTCACTCACCTACCGCCCGCACCAGTCACTCGCCTACCGCCCCCACCAGTCACTCGCCTACCGCCCCCACCAGTCACTCACCTACCGCCCCCACCAGTCACTCACCTACCGCCCCCACCAGTCACTCGCCTACCGCCCCCACCAGTCACTCGCCTACCGCCCCCACCAGTCACTCACCTACCGCCCCCAGCAGTCACTCACCTACGGCCCCCACCAGTCACTCACCCACCGCCCCCACCAGTCACTCACCTACCGCCCCCACCAGTTACTCGCCTACCGCCCCCACCAGTCACTCGCCTACCGCCCCCACCAGTCACTCACCTACCGCCCCCACCAGTTACTCGCCTACCGCCCCCACCAGTCACTTGCCTACCGCCCCCACCAGTCACTCACCTACCGCCCCCACCAGTCACTCACCCACCAGTCACTCACCTACGCCCCCCCACCAGTCACTCACCTACCACCCCCACCAGTCACTCACCTACCACCTCCACCAGTCACTCATCTACCGCCCCCACCAGTCACTCACCTACCGCCCTCACCAGTCACTCACCTACCGCCCCCACTAGTCACTCACCTACCGCCCCCACCAGTCACTCACCTACCACCCCCACCAGTCACTCACCTACCACCCCCACCAGTCACTCGCCTACCGCCCCCACCAGTCACTCACCTACCGCCCCCACCAGTCACTCACCTACCGCCCCCACCAGTCACTCACCTACCGCCCCCACCAGTCACTCACCTACCGCCCCCACCAGTCACTCACCTACCGCCCCCACCAGTCACTCACCTACCGCCCCCACCAGTCACTCGCCTACCGCCCCCACCAGTCACTCACCTACCGCCCCCACCAGTCACTCACCTACCGCCCCCACCAGTCACTCACCTACCGCCCCCACCAGTCACTCGCCTACCGCCCCCACCAGTCACTCACCTACCGCCCCCATCAGTCACTCAACTACCGCCCCCACCAGTCACTCGCCTACCGCCCCCACCAGTCACTCACCTACCGCCCCCACCAGTCACTCACCTACCGCCCCCACCAGTCACTCACCTACCGCCCCCACCAGTCACTCGCCTACCGCCCCCACCAGTCACTCACCTACCGCCCCCACCAGTCACTCGCCTACCGCCCCCACCAGTCACTCACCTACCGCCCCCACCAGTCACTCACCTACCGCCCCCACCAGTCACTCACCTACCGCCCCCACCAGTCACTCGCCTACCGCCCCCACCAGTCACTCACCTACCGCCACCACCAGTCACTCGCCTACCGCCCCCACCAGTCACTCACCTACCGCCCCCACCAGTCACTCAC
Organism: Ashinkailepas kermadecensis; assembly: GCA_034440615.1. Taxonomy (NCBI): domain Eukaryota; kingdom Metazoa; phylum Arthropoda; class Thecostraca; family Neolepadidae; genus Ashinkailepas; species Ashinkailepas kermadecensis. The sequence continues at coordinate 284,097 of JAOTOM010004616.1, read as the reverse complement.
CTACCGCCCCACCAGTCACTCACCTACCGCCCCCACCAGTCACTCACCTACCGCCCCCACCAGTCACTCGCCTACCGCCCCCACCAGTCACTCACCTACCGCCCCCACCAGTCACTCACCTACCGCCCCCACCAGTCACTCACCTACCGCCCCCACCAGTCACTCACCTACCGCCCCCACCAGTCACTCGCCTACCGCCCCCACCAGTCACTCACCTACCGCCCCCACCAGTCACTCACCTACCGCCCCCACCAGTCACTCACCTACCGCCCCCACCAGTCACTCACCTACCGCCCCCACCAGTCACTCACCTACCGCCCCCACCAGTCACTCGCCTACCGCCCCCACCAGTCACTCACCTACCGCCCCCACCAGTCACTCGCCTACCGCCCCCACCAGTCACTCACCTACCGCCCCCACCAGTCACTCACCTACCGCCCCCACCAGTCACTCACCTACCGCCCCCACCAGTCACTCACCTACCGCCCCCACCAGTCACTCGCCTACCGCCCCCACCAGTCACTCACCTACCGCCCCCACCAGTCACTCGCCTACCGCCCCCACCAGTCACTCGCCTACCGCCCCCCACCAGTCACTCACCTACCGCCCCCACCAGTCACTCACCTACCGCCCCCACCAGTCACTCACCTACCGCCCTCACCAGTCACTCACCTACCGCCCCCACCAGTCACTCGCCTACCGCCCCCCACCAGTCACTCACCTACCGCCCCCACCAGTCACTCGCCTACCGCCCCCACCAGTCACTCACCTACCGCCCCCACCAGTCACTCACCTACCGCCCCCACCAGTCACTCACCTACCGCCCCCACCAGTCACTCACCTACCGCCCCCACCAGTCACTCGCCTACCGCCCCCACCAGTCACTCACCTACCGCCCCCACCAGTCACTCGCCTACCGCCCCCACCAGTCACTCACCTACCGCCCCCACCAGTCACTCACCTACCGCCCCCACCAGTCACTCACCTACCGCCCCCACCAGTCACTCACCTACCGCCCCCACCAGTCACTCGCCTACCGCCCCCACCAGTCACTCACCTACCGCCCCCACCAGTCACTCGCCTACCGCCCCCACCAGTCACTCACCTACCGCCCCCACCAGTCACTCACCTACCGCCACCACCAGTCACTCACCTACCGCCCCCACCAGTCACTCACCTACCGCCCCCACCAGTCACTCACCTACCGCCCCCACCAGTCACTCGCCTACCGCCCCCACCAGTCACTCACCTACCGCCCCCACCAGTCACTCGCCTACCGCCCCCACCAGTCACTCACCTACCGCCCCCACCAGTCACTCACCTACCGCCCCCACCAGTCACTCACCTACCGCCCCCACCAGTCACTCACCTACCGCCCCCACCAGTCACTCGCCTACCGCCCCCACCAGTCACTCACCTACCGCCCCCACCAGTCACTCGCCTACCGCCCTCACCAGTCACTCGCCTACTGCCCCCACCAGTCACTCACCTACCGCCCCCACCAGTCACTCACCTACCGCCCCCACCAGTCACTCACCTACCGCCCCCACCAGTCACTCACCTACCGCCCCCACCAGTCACTCACCTACCGCCCCCACCAGTCACTCGCCTACCGCCCCCCACCAGTCACTCACCTACCGCCCCCACCAGTCACTCGCCTACCGCCCCCACCAGTCACTCACCTACCGCCCCCAACAGTCACTCACCTACCGCCCCCACCAGTCACTCACCTACCGCCCCCACCAGTCACTCACCTACCGCCCCCCACCAGTCACTCACCTACCGCCCCCACCAGTCACTCACCTACCGCCCCCACCAGTCACGGCGCAGCGCGGCCCCAACCACGCGCGACGGTCGCCAATTGAAGCAGGCGACCTCTGGCGACCAAACGGTGACGTTCCCGACGGTACGCGCCGGAAGGTCTCGCGGCCTCGTCTGCTCACGGTGTCGGCTCACTTTCGCCAGCTGTCAGTCAGCTGTCGCCGATCACCGAAATCACGGCCGCCTTTCGTGCAAAAATACCCCTTTCTGGTCTTGATCCAGGGATGCGATAGCCGCTCCACCGATCGGAGGGAGGATGCGAGACCCGGATCGGCTCCTTCAGGCAACGCCAGAACATTGCCTCGTGAGAGTGTGAGCAGTTCTTTGACAGGGTCAACCAGTGTTGATGTGTGGGCCGCGGTAGCTCAGTTGGTAGAGCGTCGGACTCTTGATTGCAAGATCGTGGGTTCGAATCTCACAACTGACAGCATTTACCGAGTCCACCCGCGACCAATCGGCGTGAAAGGTTTGCGACGCTATATGACCTAGCGGTTGAATGCATCGTAAAAGAACCCAGGGGCCAGTGTTGGTGTGTGTTTGCCACGTGGCTGTTTTGGCCGGTTGAAGCCATGACTTAAACCATGTTACGAATCGGCGGGCTAAGACTAGCTTTAAGCCAATGGTGCTAAGCAACACTAGCCGGCTAAAACCCATACGACATTCGAGCTTTGGCCAGTTAGTCGTGATGGTATCAAACTGAAATACGTCATCAGAAAAAAAAACACGTGCCATTGATCAACTAAGTACCATCCTGATTGAACTCGGTATGGATATTTAGCTCTTTTCCAGGGATAGTTAATATAAAGGTATTCTTGACCGCATAGTATTGTAGCGTATTACCTAATAGGTATTAAATCGGTGGTGCTGTAACAGTGATCTATTATTCATGAAATAGGGTGGAATACACCACCTACTTAACACTGAAGAGACATACTTCCCAAAGAAGTATGGACATCGTGCTTCGTGATATGTGCGTATGAAGTATCTATGCCTTTTTTATAATGGTGTCTTATGTGTAGGTATCATGCTTGTGCTCACCATTACAGATTGTGATACATGAACATCTCATGCCTCACTTTATTTCAAGTAAAGAGATTACCTATGATATGGTCTGCTGTTCAATGCAATTTGCTGGTAGTATGGCATTCTTATCGGTGCCATTAACACAAGTATCCTCGTATTCGGCGTCTCCCAAAATACACGAAAAAGATGCACATATAAGCACGTTGTGCTCAAAATTAAGTTTAGATGGCTTAAACGATGTTCTAAGCGACGTAGTTTCCATGGAGAAGTTAAGACATGTTACTGGACTCGTTTCGACATTTCACACCTAAGGAAAAACCAATATTTTAACTCTGTGCTGTAATATCGGTAGGTGTCTAGGCATATCATTAATTCAATAGTAAACCCTGGTGACTGATTTGGAAAAGAGGAAAGGTGACAAGATTCAAGACGCGTATTTTGTTCAATGTCAGTGTCGGTAGACCACAGTGGAACTAATGCCCTTACCCTATTTAATTTGTTAGGCACATGTAACCTAGAGTGTGTTTAAGACTGCATGCTATTGTAGCAGTCAAACACGGCTCACTTGGCTGCTCAATATGTCGTACCAAAATGCTCCACACTGACCACGCCAAGATAGGGCACCCAAACACATCAAGCAAACCCCAAAAACGTTATACCACGAAAGCTCATTATTGCGTCTTGTATGACTTCACTTAACGTATCGCAGAACACTCGTACCAGAACTTCGGTCTCGTATATTTTAATATATGCAAGTTATGAGAACACTGTCCACACCTGACCTGCAGTAACGCAATGGCCGAAGAACGGAAGTCCCTCCTCGCCAGTTTTCGAAGCATATGAAAGTAAACAAAAATACACTTTCGACGCCGTTGCGCCGATATGGCAACGGGACACAACACTCATCTTGGCAGCAGCAAACACATCCAGAATGGAGAAAATACTAGGCATGGGATGCTAATTGTTGAGATAAAAACGGCAACAATGTCTTCTTTAAATTTGTATGCGTTGCGGGCTGGATTATGTCGATTTATTTCTGAATGTTTTCTCGTTGATGTTCCACCTGAACGATTTCTTTTGTTGTCTTCAATTGCTTGAAGTTTTCAAATACATTAAGACAACTTTGCATTTTTTTATTCATATGTTATCTACTATGTAGTTGGACCCATTCAGATAGTGTTTTGGCGAATATACTGCTAGGTGTAAATTACTGAACATACTTTATTGTGGGAATAACGTGTTGAATCTCAGCCAATTTTAGCCGGTTCTAAAAGGATTGACCAGTTTTATATGCTAGTTAAAACTAGTGTAAGCTGGTATCTGCCAACCCTGGAACCAACATGGATTGTCAATGCCGTATATTGTCGTACATACTGCGTAGGACCAGCGGAAAAGGGCAAACAGGGCAGTGTCCCCTCCCAACTGCGGCGAATCTGAATAGTGGTGTGGAACACAGCGACTTAAAATGATCTTTGCTCCCCCAGATTCTGCGATCGTTCCTCCATCCTAATCCCCGTATTGGCGGCGCGAAATACATCACCCTGCCAGCAAATGACAGCCGAGGCTTCAATTTGTAACGCCGCGGAGGTGATGCCCTTCGTCCAGCGGTGGCTTCGGTGTATTTTTAGACGTCAGCGCGAGCGGTGTGTTTCTGTAGGCGCCGACAGCAACCCTGGCTGGGCTGATGGCCCGTGAGCCATGGCTGGGCTGACGGACCGTCAGCCGTGGCTGGGCTGACTGACCGTGAGGTGTGGCTGGGCTGACGGACCGTGAGGTGTGGCTAGGCTGACGGACCGTGAGTCGTGGCCGGGCTGACGGACCGTGAGCCATGGCTGGGGTGACGGAACGTCAGCCGTGGCTGGGCTGACTGACCGTGAGGTGTGGCTGGGCTGACTGACCGTGAGGTGTGGCTGGGCTGACGGACCGTGAGGTGTGGCTGGGCTGACGGACCGTGAGGTGTGGCTGGGCTGACGGACCGTGAGCCGTGGCTGGGCTGACGGACCGTGAGCCGTGGCTGGGCTGACGGACCGTGAGCCATGGCTAGGCTGACGGACCGTCAGCCGTGGCTGGGCTGACTGACCGTGAGGTGTGGCTGGGCTGACGGACCGTGAGGTGTGGCTGGGCTGACGGACCGTGAGGTGTGGCTGGGCTGACTGACCGTCAGCAATCATTGACCAGGGTGTCTGAATCTGGGTGGTTTGTCCAAGCCAGTTAAATGGAATACGTGAATTGAACTTGAAATATCGGATGGAAATTAATGGCGCCTTTGTCGGACTGTTTATGATTTCGTGTACGCCACTAAGTCATCCTTTCGAAGGGACAGTAATTCCTCTGAAAGAAGAGACTCTGTTCTAAGCCTTCGCTGTCGTGCTATGTGCTTCGGATTTGTCGTCTGGAGTGAGTGTGGAAGTGTGGTTTTCACATTGCGTCATCAGTCGGCCCCTTCTGTTTGGTGGCGTATTTACATCGGTGTCGCCGTCCGAGTCTGAGGAAGCTTCGGACCGTTCCCGCCGAGGACGGCAGTTGGAGGGGGCAGGGGCGCATCGACTGCGGTGGTCATGCAGCTTGGGCAGGACGGCAGTTCGGTACCGCCCCACCCCAGAGTTTTTCGCCCGCCATTTTCCGAACAGCGCTTCACCTCCAGAACAACGCGCAGCCATCCTGTGTGCATCCTGTGACAGGCGTTAGGTCTCTGATTTGCGAGTTGCGGCTCCAGGGACGGATGTAGGCAGGCATAATATGTCGCTTGTGCCGTCGTTCCTGTCGGATTCACGTCGCGTATTGTGGAGCGTATCGCATGAGTTGTGTCGCACGGGAACATACGATGGGGCTGTCGACTTCCTCCCTCGACGCTTCGTGCTTGGTGACATGTTTCAGATGGAGTGTCAGAGGCGTAAGAACGATGGGGGTTATCCCAAAGTACCGCACCCGAGTCCGCTTACGGAGAACTATGAGGGTTCTCCAAAGGGCTTCACCCGAGTCCGCTTACGGAGAACGATGAGGGTTCTCCCAAGAAGCTGCACCCGAGCATATTCACCGGAAACGGAAAAGGGCAGATTACCGGGCGGTGTTTTGTCTCTTCTCCATGGTCGGCCGCCAGACTCGGTACGAACCTCAATGCCAGCTTTCCTCAGCGGCCTTGCATGTCCACCGGATGCGAAACTCATCCACGCGCCTGGCTCACAAGGGCCAGCAGAATTTGCGGTCAGCGATCCATTTAGCTCGAGCAAATACCTCTGTGGTTTTCACTTTATTGCTCCCCTAATCCGAAGCCCAGGCGAAGCCCATCCACGCACCTGGATCACATGCGCCAGCGGGATTTTGGCTCAGCGATCCATCTAGCCTGAGCAAATACCCATGTGGTTCTCGTTTCATTGCTCCCCTCGTCCGAAAATGAAGCGAACGTTAATTCGACGTAAGCAGATTAATGCCCTCCACAATTAAGCCAACGGTCTCTCGCTGTCCTCGCTGTTGGACGTTCAATCCATAGGAGAACGTTTCGCAGTTCTGTGGCTTTTCCGTGCCTGTTGACATCAGCGGGGTGTATTTGTCGCTGCGTAATGTATGAAGCGCTCGATTACTTTCACGCTCTATCGATACGTAGAGCGCAGCTTCTCTTGGCTGGGCGCCAACTGTGCGTGCTCGTCGAGTCCGGTGCGACGCTCCCGTTGCCTTTCCCACGCTTAGATGCTTATATGGATTTATGGATATACATCTACTCACAACCATGCATGCATGTATAAATATGAAATAAATATAAATAACGTTCGCCTCCCTTCAGCATCGAAGCCCTGTGAAAACGTAAGGTTGATGGGATTTGTATGTGCAGACACATACGCACACACACGCGTGCACAAACAAAGACAAGACGAGACAAAGTCGTGTAATGTAGTAGGAGCCATATGGGCCCATGGAACCACACACATGAAGAAGAACAAGGATACAAACCAGACGCGAAGCAACTTACAGAAGGCCTGCATGTACGACGGCAAAGCATTAAGCCGGCGGACAATGCAATCACGAAGGAACTCGACGAGGATCGTGCATAGTGAAATGTTACCGTTGTAGTTGCTTTAAATGTGCACTCAGTGTGGCCCCAAATATTTTAAACAATAGCTTGCCACAACCGAAGCGGAGAAACTGAGAAACTGTTGGGCGATGAACTACTCTAATCCCAAATTGCTGCTGTCGTAACTTTGTTGGGACCTCTTCTTTTTTAAACTAAAACATAACTTCTGTTGGTACAATATGTGTTGAAAAACTCACTAAAGTTTAGTGAATCAATGTGATGAATAATTTTATATACTTGAATCTTGTTATTTTCAGTCTCGATGAGGTACACTTCATAAAAAAAAAAAAAAAAAAAAATATATATATATATATATATATATATATGTACCTCATCCCGTGTAGATTTTCATAGAGCTGGTTTGAACGTTGAATGGTGGATAGCGTTACGCTCACGTTACTAGTGGCAGATAACTGGTGGAGTCTGGAGAGGGTAACGGTCGCAGACCGGTCCGCTGCCTCTGGCAACAGCGCCAGTCGTTGCATTGGCGCTGAGCCACGCGACCGTGAAGTCAACGGCGCCCGACAGCATTACTTCTGGAGCAAGGACCACACGGCGAACTGTGCGGTACATTGGCAGTGGCCCACGCCGCCTGGCGACCTAACAATGCAGTGATTCCCGGGAGGCCGAGGAAAGTCGCCCTCATTGAGTGCAATATTCCGGGCACCTCCGATGTCACCCATCTCCAAGAAAAAGGTTGTGTTCGAGCTGGTTCACTGAAGCGAATGTTTATAAAAGCTCTGCCTGACACGCGACAGTCGGCGTTCAGCCAGATTAGATATCAGTACAACCTTCAGTGGGAAATGCAAATATCCATATCAGTGGCCACTCGACCTCACCTCACTCTGTTCGTTCCGAGTTTGTCCCCAGGCTTTAAAAAGAACCTAGCAAAATTATGCCCTATTTATGTCCCCTGCCATTTTTTTTCAATACAACCACCCCACCTTGTTGGGACGGTCCCGCCTAGGAGTGGTCGCGAGCCCTATGATCGCTGGCCGACCGCTCCTTCGTCCGGAGGACTCCATGCCTGTCCACTTGTGGGCGCTAATGATCGAGTCTGGTCGAAGCGCCCAACAAGCCCAAATAACTAACTGCTCATCTGTGGGTGGACACGCCACCGCATGACGCTCACCGACACTCCTGAAATACGTCCGGAGGATTCTGTGACCCACCCGAGGCTTGGCACGCCACCGCATGTCAGTCACCGACACCCTTGAAATGCTCAATCATCTCTGCGATTTATTTCGCAAATTTGGTTACGCACGACACGACGATGACATTTTTAGCACATTTCACTCAGCACACCGTACTAATGACAAACTCTTGGCGCTTGAGCTAAGCATCCACCTCCGGCACCACCAACCACAAACGCCACTGGGTGCCGCTCCCCTACGGGTCGGGTCGCTCCCCGTCAGCTAAGTGAAGCCGCTGATGACGTTGGACAGGCATGCTCTGTCGGGCCGGCCAGTCTTTGAGGAGGAAGTCCTGACAGCTGCAGACGGAACTCATGTGCAGTGTGCAGTGGTGTTCGCTGGTCGGCGGTCGGGTTCGCGTGGGTCGCTCTCCCCGCCCGCCCCCGTCCGACTTCTCCCTCGTCGTTCCGTCGGCGCTGCTCCCCTCCCGGCGTGCGTCTTGCCTTTCGGTCGAGCGTCACTCTTCGTGGCCTCGCCGAGTCTCTCACTCCGACACTCCCCGCACTGTCACTGCTGTCCCCGACACTCCCCGCACTGTCACTGCTGTCCCCGACACTCCCCGCAATGTCACTGCTGTCCGATCTCTTCCCCACCCCACCCCATCCTGCTGCTTGTGCAGTCGTTTTCGTCCGCTCCCTATTGTGTGTCCTCAGAAGTCTCCGTTAGCTTCTCCTTGCTGACGTTGTCTTCACACTGGTCTCTGTTGGCGTCTGTTGGTTCGCCTCGGCCGTCGTGTGCCACGCTCCCTATTGTGTGTCCTCAGAAGTCTCCGTTAGCTTCTCCTTGCTGACGTTGTCTTCACACTGGTCTCTGTTGGCGTCTGTTGGTTCGCCTCGGCCGTCGTGTGCCACGCTCCCTATTGTGTGTCCTCAGAAGTCTCCGTTAGCTTCTCCTTGCTGACGTTGTCTTCACACTGGTCTCTGTTGGCGTCTGTTGGTTCGCCTCGGCCGTCGTGTGCCACGCTCCCTATTGTGTGCCTCAGAAGTCTCGTTAGCTTCTCCTTGCGACGTTGTCTTCACCTGGTCTCTGTTGGCGTCTGTTGGTTCGCTCGGCCGTCGTGTGCCACGCTCCCTATGTGTGCCTCAGAAGTCTCCGTTAGCTTCTCCTGCTGACGTTGTCTTCACACTGGTCCCTGTTGGCGTCTGTTGGTTCGCCTGGCCGTCGTGGCCACGTCCTATTGTGTGTCCTCAGAAGTCTCGTTAGCTTCCCTTGCTGAGTTGTCTTCACACGGTCGGCGTCTGGTCACACGTCGTGGTCCTCGGCCGTCGTGTGCCACGCTCCTATTGTGTGTCCAGAAGTCCGTTAGCTTCTGCACGTTGTCTTACACTGGTCTCTGTTGGCGTCTGTTGGTTCGCCTCGGCCGTCGTGTGCCACGCTCCTATTGTGTGTCCTCAGAAGTCTCGTTAGCTTCTCCTTGCTGACGTTGTCTTCACACTGGTCTCTGTTGGCGTCTGTTGGTTCGCCTCGGCCGTCGTGTGCCACGCTCCCTATTGTGTGTCCTCAGAAGTCTCCGTTAGCTTCTCCTTCGACGTTGTCTTCACACTGGTCTCTGTTGGCGTCTTTGGTTCGCCTCGGCCGTCGTGTGCCACGCCCCTATTGTGTGTCCTCAGAAGTCTGCGTTAGCTTCTCCTTGCTGACGTTGTCTTCACACTGGTCTCTGTTGGCGTCTGTTGGTTCGCCTCGGCCGTCGTGTGCCACGCTCCCTATTGTGTGTCCTCAGAAGTCTCCGTTAGCTTCTCCTTGCTGACGTTGTCTTCACACTGGTCTCTGTTGGCGTCTGTTGGTTCGCCTCGGCCGTCGTGTGCCACGCTCCCTATTGTGTGTCCTCAGAAGTCTGCGTTAGCTTCTCCTTGCTGACGTTGTCTTCACACTGGTCTCTGTTGGCGTCTGTTGGTTCGCCTCGGCCGTCGTGTGCCACGCTCCCTATTGTGTGTCCTCAGAAGTCTGCGTTAGCTTCTCCTTGCTGACGTTGTCTTCACACTGGTCTCTGTTGGCGTCTGTTGGTTCGCCTCGGCCGTCGTGTGCCACACAGGCCGCCGCTGCTGCTCCGGATTGGAGCCGTGCCCCCCCCCCCTGGGAGCAGGGAGGGGGTTATCTGGTTCGCTCCACAGACGTAAGCGGAGCGGGCGGTTTCCTGCGCGGCCGGCAGAATCGGTCGGAAAGATGATTCACCGGCTGGAGACCATGTTGATGATACGGCACGCGAATGCAGGCCTGCTTGCAACTGATGCCACCTTTGGGGTCAAAATGCGTCACTGCTATGCAGTGATAAATTATTCGCGATATAGGGTGGAATATGCCACCTACTGAACACTGAGTCGACATCCTTCCCAGAGGAGTATCGCCATCGTGTTTCTTGGTGCATGTTCGTGAATCATTCATTCCTCGTCTCTAACTGTATTCCTTTTACAACTAGCATACTTATGCTCACCATAACGGATCCGGGATCGTGATAGCGAACATTCCGTAGCGCAATTCCAGGTGAAGGTATTACCTATGATGCACTATGTTATACAATGCGAGTTTATAGCATGTGTGTTTGTATCGTTATCGTTGATATCAGTGTCACCAAATCAGGTACCTCTCAAAACGCGCAAAGCGGGAACAGTGATATGTACGAAATTGCCTCAAAACTGGGTTTGCAGGCCTTAACAAATTTTGTAACATCATTATTTTCATGACAATATCGACATCCTGCTGTACTCGTTTCGACATCTCACACCTAACGAGAAATCATTATTTTAACACTGCTGCTATGTCTATTGCTGTAAGGAAAAGGGTAACGTTCATAATCATTGCACCCGAACGAGCAAGCTGCGATATGTCTCCAGTTACGGACAACGGCGACACCAGACATCGACTTTGTTGTCTTCCCCAGACATCGACTCTGTTGTCCTCCAGTTACAGGCGACGGCGACACCAGATATCGACTCTGTTGTCTCTCAGGAGCAGGAGCAGGAGTGGAATTTGTGCTTTGTAATTACAGATTTGGAGACGAGAAGTTTGGGGAATGCAATATGGAGAGGATATTCTTTTCACGGTGGCATTAGAATGTCAGTTTCCACTTTCCAGTGAATTTTGATCACTTTATCACAGAGCATATCATTGTCAAACAGCACCATTCAACCCCCAATTAGTATAAAGAATATTTTGTTTGCAGATGATACAATTCTGGATGCCAAAAATCCAGAATCAAGCTATATTTTTTCAAACCATGGTTCGAGGTCCACGAGCATCGCTCAAAGACAGCCGCCATTCGTGAGCAAATATTACAAACATAGCGTACTAATTATATTCTGTTGGTCCCTGACAGCCCCCTCCCCCCTACCTTGGTGAGTTCCTCCGCCACTGGTTCCTCCCGCGACCTGACCTGGTTACGCTTTGTTTGCTTGCCTTTGCCACTCTGATGGAGACGGAGCGAGGGAGAGCCACTTTGACGGAGACAGAGCGAGGGAGTGCCACTCTAACGGAGACAGAGCGGGGGAGTGCCACTCTGACGGAGACAGAGCGGGGGAGTGCCACTTTGACGGAGACAGAGCGAGGGAGTGCCACTCTGACGGAGACAGAGCGGGGGAGTGCCACTTTGACGGAGACAGAGCGGGTGCCACTCGGGACAGAGCGGGGTGTCGAGACAGAGCGGGGGAGTGCCACTTTGACGGAGACAGAGCGAGGGAGTGCCACTCTGACGGAGACAGAGCAGAAGAGTGCCACTCTGTCGGAGACAGAGCGGGGGAGAGCGTCGCAGAGCTCTAGTGCAGCTGGGTGGGGTCACTTCACATCTCATATCTGCTGAGCGCGTGCCGGTTCGCTTCCACCGCTGGCCGTGGGCTGCGTGGTTCTGCTGTCGACTCGGCTGACACATTGTGAGGGCACCGCCCCCGGCATCACGACCCGGCGGTCGTGACATGTGAGGGCACCGCCCTAGGTCACGACCTGGCCGTCATGACATCGTGAGGGCACCGCCCTGGGTCATGTCCTGGTCGTTGTGACATGCGAGGGCACCGCCCTAGGTCACGACCTGGGCGTCATGACATCGTGAGGGCACCGCCCCCGGCACCACGACCTGGCGGTCGTGACATGTGAGGGCACCGCCCTAGGTCACGACCTGACCGTCATGACATCGTGAGGGTACGGCCCTGGGTCACGACCTGGCCGTTGTGACATGCGAGGGCACCGCCCTGGGTCACGACCTGGCCGTTGAGACATGTGGGGGCTCCGCCCCGGCACCATGACCCGGCTGTGGTGACATGTGGGGCTCCGCCCTGGCATCATGACCCGGCTGTGGTGACATGTGGGGGCTCCGCCCCGGCACCATGACCCGGCTGTGGTGACATGTGGGGCTCCGCCCCGGTTGTGGTGACATGTGGGGCTCCGCCCTGGCATCATGACCCGGCTGTGGTGACATGTTAGGGCTCCGCCCTGGCACCATGACCCGGCTGTGGTGACATGTGAGGGCTCCGCCCCGGCTGTGGTGACATGTGGGGCTCCGCCCCGGCACCCATGTGACGCTCGAAACACCCGCCACGTTATCGGCCGTTCGGCTAAATAGCGTGCGACGTTATCGGCTGATTGGAATGGAGTCTCGGGCCGGCGTGTGTCCCGCCATCCATCGGAGTGTCATCTGAAGCTGGCGGCACGTGTCCCGCCGTCCATTGGAGTGTCTCCTGACGTTGGCGGCACGTGTCCCGCCGTCCATCGGAGTGTCTCCTGACGTTGGCGGCACGTGTCCCGCCGTCCATCGGAGTGTCTCCTGACGTTGGCGGCACGTGTCCCGCCGTCCACTCAGTAAGAGGCGGTGCTGCTGGTGGCGTGTATCAAACCTATTCGCGGCTACCTCCCCCGCCCACACCCATACTACGTTCGACACCCATCCACCCACACCCATGCACCCACACCCATACCACGTGTCCACGCCGTCCATTGACACACCCATTCCACGTCCACACCCGTCCACCCACACCCATCCTGACGCGGCACGTGTCCACCGCCCCATCGCACCCGACGCTCGCACGGCCACACCCATCCACCCACACCCATCCACCCACACCCATCCACCCACACCCATCCACCCACACCCATCCACCCACACCCATCCACCCACACCCATCCACCCACACCCATCCACCCGCACCCATCCACCCACCCCATCCACCCACACCCATCCACCCACACCCATCCACCCACACCCATCCACCCACACCCATCCACCCACACCCATCCACCCACACCCATCCACCCCACACCCATCCACCCACACCCATCCACCCACACCCATCCACCCACACCCATCCACCCACACCCATCCACCCACACCCATCCACCCACACCCATCCACCCACACCCATCCACCCACACCCATCCACCCCGCACCCATCCACCCACACCCATCCACCCACATCCATCCACCCACACCCATCCACCCACACCCATCCACCCACACCCATCCACCCACACCCATCCACCCACACCCATCCACCCGCACCCATCCACCCACACCCATCCACCCACACCCATCCACCCACACCCATCCACCCACACCCATCCACCCACACCCATCCACCCACACCCATCCACCCACACCCATCCACCCACACCCATCCACCCACACCCATCCACCCACACCCATCCACCCACACCCATCCACCCACACCCATCCACCCACACCCATCCACCCACACCCATCCACCCATACCCATCCACCCACACCCATCCACCCACACCCATCCACCCACACCCATCCACCCACACCCATCCACCCACACCCATACACCCACACCCATCCACCCACACCCATACACCCACACCCATCCACCCACACCCATCCACCCACACCCATCCACCCGCACCCATCCACCCACACCCATCCACCCACACCCATCCACCCACACCCATCCACCCACACCCATCCACCCACACCCATACACCCACACCCATCCACCCACACCCATCCACCCACACCCATCCACCCGCACCCATCCACCCACACCCATACACCCACACCCATCCACCCACACCCATCCACCCACACCCATCCACCCACACCCATCCACCCACACCCATCCACCCACACCCATCCACCCACACCCATCCACCCACACCCATCCACCCAAACCCATACACCCACACCCATCCACCCACACCCATCCACCCACACCCATCCACCCACACCCATCCACCCACACCCATCCACCACACCCATACACCCACACCCATCCACCCACACCCATCCACCCACACCCATACACCCACACCCATCCACCCACACCCATCCACCCACACCCATCCACCCGCACCCATCCACCCACACCCATCCACCCACACCCATCCACCCACACCCATACACCCACACCCATCCACCCACACCCATCCACCCACACCCATCCACCCACACCCATCCACCCACACCCATCCACCCACACCCATCCACCCACACCCATACACCCACACCCATCCACCCACACCCATCCACCCACACCCATCCACCCACACCCATCCACCCACACCCATCCACCCACACCCATCCACCCACACCCATCCACCCACACCCATACACCCGCACCCATCCACCCACACCCATCCACCCACACCCATCCACCCACACCCATGTCCGCCGGGGGCCTAGTTTCGGTCGCAGCAGGCCGTATTTGGCGGGCTTTTCGTTGTCGTGTCAACAAAGCCGCGCGAATTAGCCGCCAGCACCGGTGAGCGTCACGTGTGTAGCGGACCATCATAGAGGACCATCATACAGGACCATCATAGAGGACCATCATAGAGGACCGTCATAGAGGACCACCATTGAGGACCATCATCTAGGACAGCGCGCCGGCGAGCGTTGCGTGTGTAGCGGACCACATAGAGGACCATCATAGAGGACCATCAAGAGGACCATCATAGAGGACCGTCATAGAGGACCACATAAAGGACCATCATCTGTGACAGCGCGCCGGCGAGCGTCACGTGTGTAACGGGCCATCATAGAGGACCATCATAGAGGACCACATACAGGACCATCATCTATGAGAGCGCGCCGGCGTGCCGTGACCCCGCCGTCGCCGGCGGCGCTCCGTCGCATCACAAACGTGAGACAATTTGTTGCAATTACTGACAATTCGTAAGTCGCTTACAGCCGACGTGGCAGCGTGAGCCGACGTGGCAGCGTGAGCCGACGTGGCAGCGTGAGCCGACGTGGCAGCGTGAGCCGACGTGGCAGCGTGAGCCGACGTGGCAGCGTGAGCCGACGTGGCAGCGTGAGCCGACGTGGCAGCGTGAGCCGACGTGGCAGCGTGAGCCGACGTGGCAGCGTGAGCCGACGTGGCAGCGTGAGCCGACGTGGCAGCGTGAGCCGACGTGGCAGCGTGAGCCGACGTGGCAGCGTGAGCCGACGTGGCAGCGTGAGCCGACGTGGCAGCGTGAGCCGACGTGGCAGCGTGAGCCGACGTGGCAGCGTGGCCGGCGTGAGCCGACGTGGCAGCGTGAGCCGACGTGGCAGCGATGTGGCAGCGTGAGGCCGACGTGGCAGCGTGAGCCGACGTGGCAGCGTGAGCCGACGTGGCAGCGTAAGCCGACGTGGCAGCGTGAGCCGACGTGGCAGCGTAAGCCGATAAGCCGACGTGGCAGCGTGAGCCGACGTGGCAGCGTGAGCCGACGTGGCAGCGTGAGCCGACGTGGCAGCGTGAGCCGACGTGGCAGCGTGAGCCGACGTGGCAGCGTGAGCCGACGTGGCAGCGTGAGCCGACGTGGCAGCGTGAGCCGACGTGGCGGCGTGAGCCGACGTGGCAGCGTGAGCCGACGTGGCGGCGTGAGCCGACGTGGCAGCGTGAGCCGACGTGGCAGCGTGAGCCGACGTGGCAGCGTGAGCCGACGTGGCGGCGTGAGCCGACGTGGCAGCGTGAGCCGACGTGGCAGCGTGAGCCGACGTGGCGGCGTGAGCCGACGTGGCAGCGTGAGCCGACGTGGCGGCGTGAGCCGACGTGGCAGCGTGAGCCGACGTGGCGGCGTGAGCCGACGTGGCGGCGTGAGCCGACGTGGCAGCGTGAGCCGACGTGGCAGCGTGAGCCGACGTGGCGGCGTGAGCCGACGTGGCAGCGTGAGCCGACGTGGCGGCCGACGTGGCAGGCGTGAGCCGACGTGGCGGCGTGAGCCGACGTGGCAGCGTGAGCCGACGTGGCAGCGTGAGCCGACGTGGCAGCGTGAGCCGACGTGGCAGCGTGAGCCGACGTGGCAGCGTGAGCCGACGTGGCAGCGTGAGCCGACGTGGCAGCGTGAGCCGACGTGGCAGCGTGAGCCGACGTGGCAGCGTGAGCCGGCGGCGTGAGCCGACGTGGCAGCGTGAGCCGACGTGGCGGCGTGAGCCGACGTGGCAGCGTGAGCCGACGTGGCGGCGTGAGCCGACGTGGCAGCGTGAGCCGACGTGGCGGCGTGAGCCGACGTGGCAGCGTGAGCCGACGTGGCGGCGTGAGCCGACGTGGCAGCGTGAGCCGACGTGGCAGCGTGAGCCGACGTGGCAGCGTGAGCCGACGTGGCAGCGTGAGCCGACGTGGCAGCGTGAGCCGACGTGGCAGCGTGAGCCGACGTGGCAGCGTGAGCCGACGTGGCAGCGTGAGCCGACGTGGCAGCGTAAGCCGACGTGGCAGCGTGAGCCGACGTGGCAGCGTGAGCCGACGTGGCAGCGTGAGCCGACGTGGCAGCGTGAGCCGACGCGCGTGGCGACGCAGCGTGAGCCGACGTGGCAGCGTGAGCCGACGTGGCGGCGTGAGCCGACGTGGCGGCGTGACCGAGTGGCAGCGTGAGCCGACGTGGCGCGGTGAGCCGACGTGGCAGCGTGAGCCGACGTGGCAGCGTGAGCCGACGTGGCAGCGTGAGCCGACGTGGCAGCGTGAAGCAGCGTGACCGATGGCAGCGTGAGCCGACGTGGCAGCGTAAGCCGACGTGGCAGCGTGAGCCGACGTGGCAGCGTAAGCCGACGACGTGGCAGCGTGAGCCGACGTGGCAGCGTAAGCGACCGACGTGGCAGCGTGAGCCGACGTGGCAGCGTGAGCCGACGTGGCAGCGTGAGCCGACGTGGCAGCGTGAGCCGACGTGGCAGCGTGAGCCGACGTGGCAGCGTGAGCCGACGTGGCAGCGTAAGCCGACGTGGCAGCGTGAGCCGACGTGGCAGCGTAAGCCGACGTGGCAGCGTGAGCCGACGTGGCAGCGTAAGCCGACGTGGCAGCGTGAGCCGACGTGGCAGCGTGAGCCGACGTGGCAGCGTGAGCCGACGTGGCAGCGTGTAGCCGACGTGGCAGCGTGAGCCGACGTGGCAGCGTGAGCCGACGTGGCAGCGTGAGCCGACGTGGCAGCGTGAGCCGACGTGGCAGCGTAAGCCACGTGGCAGCGTGAGCCGACGTGGCAGCGTGAGCCGACGTGGCAGCGTGAGCCGACGTGGCAGCGTGAGCCGACGTGGCAGCGTGAGCCGACGTGGCAGCGTGAGCCGACGTGGCAGCGTGAGCCGACGTGGCAGCGTGAGCCGACGTGGCAGCGTGAGCCGACGTGGCAGCGTGAGCCGACGTGGCAGCGTGAGCATGAGCCGACGTGGCAGCGTGAGCCGACGTGGCAGCGTGAGCCGACGTGGCAGCGTGAGCCGACGTGGCAGCGTGAGCCGACGTGGCAGCGTGAGCCGACGTGGCAGCGTGAGCCGACGTGGCAGCGTGAGCCGACGTGGCAGCGTGAGCCGACGTGGCGGCGTGAGCCGACGTGGCAGCGTGAGCCGACGTGGCAGCGTGAGCCGACGTGGCAGCGTGAGCCGACGTGGCAGCGTGAGCCGACGTGGCAGCGTAAGCCGACGATGGCGGCGTGAGCCGACTGGCGGCGTAAGCCGCTGCACGTGGCGTGAGCCGACGTGGCAGCGTGAGCCGACGTGGCGGCGTAAGCCGACGTGGCGGCGTGAGCCGACATGGCGGCGTAAGCCGACTTACAGTGAGCCGACGTGGCAGCGTGAGCCAACATGGCAGCGTGAGCCGACGTGGCAGCGTGAGCCGACGTGGCAGCGTGAGCCGACGTGGCGGCGTAAGCCGACGTGGCAGCGTGAGCCGACGTGGCAGCGTGAGCCGACGTGGCAGCGTGAGCCGACGTGGCAGCGTGAGCCGACGTGGCGGCGTAAGTCGCTTACAGTGAGCCGACGTGGCAGCGTGAGCCGACGTGGCAGCGTAAGCCAACATGGCGGCGTAAGCCAACATGGCGGCGTATAAATTGCCCTCCTTCGGGTGTGTCGAACACAGCCGACGTCAGCTTGAACCCCTTGCCATTGAGTGCCATCCTTTGTTTTTGTCTCCTCAGCCGGGCGTAGCCTACACAGTGGCCTGTACGGTGGCCTATACGGTGGCCTACATAGTGGCCTACATAGTGGCCTATACAGTGGCCTACACAGTGGCCTACACTGTGGTCCACACTGTGGTCTACACTGTGGCATACACAGTGGTCTACACAGTGGTCTACACAGTGGTCTACACAGTGGTCTACACAGTGGTCTACACAGTGGTGTACACAGTGGTCTACACAGTGGTCTACACAGCGATCTACACAGTGGCCTACACAGTGGCCTACACTGTGGTCTACACTGTGGCATACACAGTAACCTTCACAGTGGCCTACACAGTGGCCTAAACAGTGGTCTACACAGTGGCCTACACAGTGGCCTACACAGTGGCTTACACAGTGGTCTACACAGTGGTCTACACAGTGGTCTACACAGTGGCCTACACAGCGATCTACACAGCGATCTACACAGTGGCCTACACAGTGGCCTACACAGTGGCGACCCGGTACAGTCGCGGTAGTTAGTTCGGTCCGTCGGCTACATGTACACAACGCCACAGAAGAAAATATGAGTATTTTACAGATGGCGACACAGAGCCGGTCGGCACGTTTGTGCAGGACGCAGGCGTACGCCACACCCAGGTCGCGAATACTGCCACCGCTGACCCCGATCAGCGGTGGTTGGATCCTTTCCCGTCATGGAAGCGATTCTCCGTGAATATTTACAATGGGATGTTTAGGTTCTGTGCCTTCGGGATGTTTTCCTGCGCCAAGTCGCGCGTATCAGAAGGGCGAGTACTTACTAACGACGATAATTGATTACAGAGAAACGCGCGTAAACGTTGCGCTACTGTGCCTCGTATGATCGCATACTCACAGTTGCCTATTGTGATAAATGCGTAGTTAGGCTGCAAATAAACATAATTTATTGGGTCAATTCCCCGCACTGAACACACACCTCCCCGAAGTTGTTGACCCGTTCTCCTCAGTGTATATTTGTTGTGTAGAAGCCGTATTTGCTCCATTCATGAACTGAGGATTTTCTAGCCGACCGGCGGCCATGTGGAATACCCGGTTGTAATAGCAGCGTAACATTTCTCTTCGAAGCCTGTCAGTAACAATGCAACGTTTTCACAAGCTTAAAACCACCACCGTGGTATCCGCGCGTAAGCCGGGCATATGTCCTGTATTTGGATAAGGTTGCATGGACGACTTATTAACCTTAGCTTTCAGATCCAAGAGTCTTGGGTTACACTATTGAGCTTCTTGGTTCTATGAAGCGGTCGCTCCTCTTACATTCGCCGCGTGTTTATTTTATAAAGAAAGCGGATGCCCCCGGAGGCAATCTGGTAGAACGGATAACCGGAAGACTGCCGTTTCTTGGGCCCATTTTACAATGAACATTCCACAAGTGGAAGATCCTGTAGTCTCTTAGTTGTAGTTCTAGCGGCTCGCACTCCGTTGTTGGACGCAACTTCGCTCGGCTGTTGGAGCAGTGCCTGCAGTACGTTGCAGTGCGTGCAACAATATCTCAGCGCGGTACGTGCTCAGGCTTGAAATTACATTTTAGTTTCCGTTGAGTTGCGCTGATGGAGAAGGTCAACGTCGGTGTCGTTTGTCAAGTGTAGACACGACTAATTTTGTCACTTTCCGCTGTATGGGGATCTTTAGGAATATTTTTGAACGTCGGCCTTTGACGACACAGCTACGGCTGTCGGAACAGTTCTCCGCTGTGGGCCTCATTAAACCTGACCCGCGACGAAAGGTGCATACCTGCACTCCTCGCCGGTGTGTGCTGGACCTTGTTCCGGCGACGACTCGGGAGACTACGGTGCTGGACCTTGGTACGGCGACGACTCGGGAGACTACGGTGCTGGACCTTGTCACGGCGACGACTCGGGAGACTACGGTGCTGGACCTTGTCACGGCGACGACTCGGGAGACTACGGTGCTGGACCTTGTTACGGCGACGACTCGGGAGACTACGGTGCTGGACCTTGCCACGGCGACGACTCGGGAGACTACGGTGCTGGACCTTGTTACGGCGACGACTCGGGAGACTATGGTGCTGGACCTTGGTACGGCGACGACTCGGGAGACTACGGTGCTGGACCTTGCCACGGCGACGACTCGGGAGACTACGGTGCTGGACCTTGTTACGGCGACGACTCGGGAGACTATGGTGCTGGACCTTGTTACGGCGACGACTCGGGAGGCTACGGTGCTGGACCATGTCACGGCGACGACTCGGGAGACTACGGTGATGGACCTTGGTACGGCGACGGCTCGGGAGACTATGGTGCTGGACCTTTTTACGGCGACGACTCGGAAGACTACGGTGCTGGACCTTGTTATGGCGACGACTCGGGAGACTATGGTGCTGGACCTTGGTACGGCGACGACTCTGGAGGTGCATGCAGCGACGACTGAGACTACGGTGACCTCATGTGGACCTCATGGCGACGACTCGGGAGACTACTGCCGGACCATTGTTTAGGCGAGCAGACTCGAGTCACTATGGTGCTGGACCTTGGTACGGCGACGACTCTGGAGGTGCATGCAGCGCATGCACGTGACCTCATGTGACCTCATGTGACCTCATGCGAGACTGCCACTCCCGCCAATTGTTTAGCGAGCACGCACAGTCACACTCCACCGCCTGGTGACTGGTGTGACCTCATGTGACCTCATGTGACCTCATGCGAGACTGCCACTCCCGCCAATTGTTTAGCGAGCACGCACAGTCACACTCCACCGCCTGGTGACTGGTGTGACCTCATGCGACCGCATGTGACCTCATGTGGCCTCATGTGACCTCATGTGACCTCATGTGAGACGGCCGCCGTCGCCAATTGTTTGGCGAGCACGCACAGTCACACTCCACCGCCTGGTGACTGGTGTGACCGCATGTGACCTCATGTGAGACGCCCCCCCCAATTTTTAGCACACCACAGTCACACTCCACCGCCTGGTGACTGGTGTGACCTCATGTGACCTCATGTGAGACGGCCGCCGTCGCCAATTGTTTGGCGAGCACGCACAGTCACACTCCACCGCCTGGTGACTGGTGTGACCGCATGTGACCTCATGTGACCTCATGTGAGACGGCCGCCGTCGCCAATTGTTTGGCGAGCACGCACAGTCACACTCCACCGCCTGGTGACTGGTGTGACCTCATGCGACCGCATGTGACCTCATGTGGCCTCATGTGACCTCATGTGACCTCATGTGACATTGCCGCCGCCGCCAATTGTACGGCGAGTGCGCAGTCACACTCCACCCCTCCTCGCTAAGAGCATGCACAGTGCCGCCGGACACCGCCGGCATGCGCCGTCCGTTGGGCACTGTGTGACGTCGTTAACGGACCACCTGGCGTACGCCGGGTGCCGGTTCTCGTGTTCATGTATAAATTAGCCATTGGTTTGCTTGTGTCGCGCAAACAAACAGCAGCCAATCACGACGGTGGTAATCTCTTTATGATGCACGCGAGTGACTTACGACATGATTATCGGACAACGTGTGCGCATTTCCGGTGGTATCATCTGATATGGTGGCGCGTATTTATCGGACGTGTACGCATTTCCGGTGGTATCCTCTGATATGGTGGCGCGTAATTATCGGACAAGGTGTGCGCATTTCCGCTGGTATTCTCTGGTATCGTGGCGCGACTTGCGGAATAATTGACGGATAACGTTTGGGTATTTGCGGTGTATTTTCTGGTATTGTGGCGCGTTATTGGCGGACAACGCGTGCGTATTTGCGGTGGTATTCTCTGGTATTGCGTCCCGACTTGCATGCTGGCGCGAGCAGACTCATGGAAAGCTGGCTGGAATCGACATCAAAACCAGACCGATTTCCAGTAGTGCCTTTTGGTTACTAGTCGTCTGCAGCCCTCCCTCCCCATACACTGTGCCGCTGAAGTACCTTCTGAACTTCACGCTTGCAGGAGTGATGTGCAGTGCAAGCCTTTCAGTCGCTGCTCCTGTTCAGCGCAGTCTGGGAGAGGTCGGCAGGCGGCTCTTGTGATCGCATTCAGCTACCACATCACAATCTACTGAGCTCGACTGGCCACCTGAATATCGCACGCAGCTGATACCACCCATGCTGCCAGCTGATACCACCCATGCTGCCAGCTGATACCACCCATGCTGCCAGCTGATACCACCCATGCTGCCATGCGTAATAAACGGTATAGCAAGCAACCGTGAATATTTGTTTTGCCGATAACCAAAGCGAGTGTTCCACAACCGCGACGCTGCATAGCCAACGCAATCGATGCGCCCAAAGGTCAAACAACCAATCAACCATTGCATAGCCAGAACGAATATTTAGTAACATAAATGAGCATTCTAGAACCACAACGGTCACTTGGTATAACCGTAGCGGGTATTTGATCGCCGAATGCGGAAAGCATAAAACTCAAAATTGTACCTGTTCAACATGCTTTGACATTCCGTGTGAAATCGATGCAAAACACTTTTATGGACACTTTTACCTCACCCTCTTCGAACGTCTTCAAACTATGCGCATGCGTCTATGGGTGAAGCCATCGCACCCGCTTTGTTTTTAATATTTGAACTCAGGTTGATGGCCTAAAAGTCACTGAGCTTTTTTGGTCTGACCCCATTACTTTCCAACCTTACCTTCTACAGTTTGCCTTATCTTCTATAGACCATGCCTTTGCTTATTTCTGTCTGCATGTGTACCGATATCATAACAGTTGTCGACAAACAATGAAAGACAATGAAACGCACCGTGCATAATATGCCGAGCATTCTTAAAATGGTACCCAATCTCATGTAGATTTCCAGGTCAGTGATCATATGTGTTGTTATATGACCTAAACCTGATTACTTAACTTTTGCCGGGCGAGGGCCTCGAAGGTTTTTTCCTTCAAACGTGGCTCATTGTTATTGATCATGCCCTATTATCCCGTCTGTTTTTTCGTCGGTCAATAAAGGTTCCAAATTGCATCAACTAGGCCTTTCTGATGGATAACTGCCTGAAAATCTCGACAATGTGGAGCTTGCAGCCGCCTGATAATCCTCAGAATGCTGAAACTTGCAGCTTTTTATGTGTGCAACACTGACCTTGTCGTTAACGAGTTCGTTTTTGCTGATTCGTGTGATCCTGTGTGTCGCCTGAGATATGAGAAACATTTCTCTAACACCTTTGTCTCCCTTTTCAGGGGGTTCGGTAAACAAGGTTTCCAGTGCCAAAGTAAGTGGAATGTTTACTCTTTTCCCGGCGCGTTGTGTGATTTGCATGGTTGATTTATGGAGTGTTGTAATTTAGGGCTAACGTCTCTATCCACAAAACTGGGTGTTTTGGGTGTGGACACTCTTTACTATGCTTCTATTTGAACAAAGAGAAGCCCGGACGTTGGTTGGCATGCTGCCTAATATTCCAGCTGACCTTGGTGGGCACTGGGTAACTGGGCAAAGCTGGGTATCTGCGAACTGGGCAATGTGTCGCATTTGTCGCAAGCTGTGTCGGCCATCTTTTTTTCGCTGAGGAGGGCATGCACACCATAGTTGTTTGGCAGCCTTCTGCATGACGTATTGGCTTCGACTTCAGCGAGCCAAACACGGTGGAGCGTGGTGTTATTTTGATGCCTGGGCAGCTGGTTGCTTCAGGCGCTGACAAATCGTCTGCCTGTCTATCGTGTTACTTGTGTGGTACGAGCTGGAACGAGTGATAGACCGTGGTCTCGCACTGTATTGCTTCGTCGTGCATTGATCGTGGTCCAGCACTGTACTGCTTCCTCGTCCATTGGACGGTGGATCGTGGTCCAGCACTGTGCTGCTTCATCGTCCATTGGACGGTGGATCGTGGTCCAGCACTGTGCTGCTTCCTCGTCCATTGGACGGTGGATCGTGGTCCAGCACTGTACTGCTTCCTCGTCCATTGGACGGTGGATCGTGGTCCAGCACTGTACTGCTTCCTCGTCCATTGGACGGTGGATCGTGGTCCAGCACTGTACTGCTTCATCGTCCATTGGACGGTGGATCGTGGTCCAGCACTGTACTGCTTCCTCGTCCATTGAACGGTGGATCGTGGTCCAGCACTGTACTGCTTCCTCGTCCATTGAACGGTAGACCGTAGTCCAACACTGTACTGCTCCCCCGTCCATTAACAGGCAGTGTGGAAGCACGATACTACTCTGCACCTATATGCCATCGGTTGAGAGAAAAGTTGGGAATGCCTGTAAAATTCATCAATGCTGCCAAATAAATGTCGAGCCACGTATAGCGACGCACGGGTTCCTCACTCCATTCTGTTCATATGACACCCTCAGCGTTATGCACAATGCAAAAAGGATGCCAAGACATCACCCCATCCACTATTCTGAAGCACATGGAGCAATACCAGACGATGCAGGAAGCTGAACAGATAGTGGGGGGGGCCTTGGTACCGTACACCCTCCTGGCCGTACACCAGCACGGCTCCTGGTGCGTTGTGGCTGCTGAATGTCGGTATCCGTTGTGGCATGCGTTCAGAATCAGAACAATTTATTTCGGAAAGCACGTGCCAAATGAATCTGCATTGTAACGGATTGGCGCAAAAACCAAGCAGGTTTAAGTCGAGGCGCGTCTCCGGTACTCGTGCCTTCAACATGACACGCCAGATACGCGCCCACCCATGTCGTCCCCTTAACC
Source organism: Ashinkailepas kermadecensis (assembly GCA_034440615.1). Lineage (NCBI taxonomy): Eukaryota > Metazoa > Arthropoda > Thecostraca > Neolepadidae > Ashinkailepas > Ashinkailepas kermadecensis. The sequence goes on along the minus strand of JAOTOM010004616.1, from coordinate 259,039 downwards.
AACTTCAGTAGTATGCCGACGCTGGCGAGTTGGTTGGAGCACTCTTGATCTCGTGGTAGATACGTCGAGATCCTGCCACGGATATCTGGGCATGGTGGAGGTGGAGGTGTACACTCGCTATCAATCATGGGTTTATGCAGTTTTGTTTAGCCTTGGTGTTTCCCGGAACCGACAACCGGCGCGAGTTACAGTATGCGCTGGCGAGGGCGAGGCATTCGTCGAAACAGTCCAATGCCTGACAATCGTTTCCGACACACACGATTGCGTTTGGTGTGACTGTGTTCAATCATGTCGTGTTGTGCATTTCGGCAGGGCTTCGTTTGTCGCCTAGGTGTGCCGTTTGTCCGTGGTACATCCCGAACATTCAACCACCTTCTCCACGCCTCCATCTCTCCATATATTCAATCACCTCCATGTCTTGCACAATACGAGTCTCGACATCACCGTTGTATTTTACGACCGCCGCGATCTCCTCTGTTCCAGTTTGCAGCTATGTCGTGCACAAACGCTGCCACGAGTTCGTCACCTTCAAGTGCCCCGGCGCCGACAAGGGAGCGGACTCTGACGTGAGTGGAATATCCGCCGAGCACGGCCGATGGACTTGGCGCGGCGTCCAGCCGCAGACTTTTGTCGAGAAGTGCTGATGAAGTGTTCGAATCCCAGTGCAGGAGTATGGCTGAGGAGTTCCGTTGTTACTGGGTGACGAGTGGGTGGGGGTGGGGGTGGGGGAGTAACGGATGCGATTGAAGTCCTGTCCACAGGTGCCGGCAGCGCTTTGGGAGAATAAGTGTCTCCGATGGTGTGTGTGGGCGTCGGCAGCTCGGTGGTTCAGTTGATCGCCTGGCACGCCAGAGGTACGCGGTTCGATTCCCCGCGGTGCGCACCCTTCCTGCCAGGGTGAGAAGCAGGCGACGCCATAGGCCTCGGCTGTTGAACGCATCGTAAAGTCACAACCACCACCGCCACCGCCAGCGACGACGTATTCAGCCCTTCCTGGTCCACTCCCCACCTCCAAACTCCCCAGTATCGGCTCAACAACTCCGCCCCGGCCGAGTCTCACACCATTCAGCCCTTCCCTGGTCTACTCCCCACCTCCAAACTCCTCAGCATCGGCTCAAAACCGGCGCCCCGGCGGAACCTCACACTATTCAGCCCTTCCCTGGTCCACTCCCCACCGCCAAACTCCCTAGCATCGGCTCAAAACCATCGACCCGGCGGAACCTCACACTATTCAGCCATTCCTTGGTCTACGCCCCACCTCCAAACTACCCAGCATCGGCTCAAAACCCTCGCCCCGGACGAGCCTCACTCTATTCCTGGACGGTCTTCCTGACGGCGGCGTAGGTCCTCTCGGGCTTTCAATTCCGAACTCGCCCGACTGGACCTCATCGGTTTCCTAGACATTACCTAAATAATTTCCCATTTCCTGCGCAAATATCTCTATGACGTCACATTCCTTCCCCGAGTAATTTCTAGACTATCCACTGTTACACTCCTGCGTTTTCCCCCACACTCTCGCCCGCTCAATTCCTGCGTTCGCTCCTCCCCTCTCGCCCGCTCCACTCTTGCGTTCGCTCCTTCCATCTCTCTCCCGCTCCACTCCTGCGAGCACCAGCCGCCGGCATTGCTTCTCATCCTCCTTGCATCCCCCACTACAATTTTATTACCAACTCAATGCAAAATTATCCCCCTCGTTTGTCATCGCTGCGTGAGACTATCACGTGGTATAATGTCCAACCAATAGACCCAAGCACTCCGAACCCTTAACGTCCCACGTGATGCGAAACGATCATGCTCGACAACACAGGCGCAGCATATTCAGTGTTCACGTTGATGTAGAGGTGGGCCCGGACCATCGCAAATAATCGCCCGTCGGCACTGCTGCGTCGTGGTGATAAGAGGTGCCAAGAAGAAGAAGAAATAACAAGCGATCTTCCACCGGGTGGTTGTGCGTGCGTAACTGCCGTGTCTTCGGACAGGCCAGTGGTCAATCAGTCTGCGACCAAAACTCGTCCAACTCTGTGACTTGGTGTGTATTTTCGTCTACAGAGAGTTACCATCTGCCCTATTGATCCTCTATAAATCACTTCGCTGGTCTCCCGTGCTCATCAATTATATATATTGCCGGAGATTGGCAGGGCAGTGGTCCACCAGCTCCATGTGGTCTACCCGGTGCTGACGCTAGTTCCATTAGTTTGCCGTTATTGTTTCCGTTGCCTAGCCGCGTAGGCGCCTGGCACATCCCATACCAGGGCTGGATTTGTACGTTGTAATCCTGGATGTGGAGAGGAAAATGGTTGAAGAAATACAATATGGAGAGGATATTTGCCTTCAGACCTATGCCATCAGAATCTCAGTTTGCACTTTCCGGTGAATCTTGAGCAGTTTATCACAGGGCAATTAAATGTCAAACAACACCATTCAACCTCCAAATTTGAAAAATGAGAAGATAATTTTCTGGAGAGGATGATGATCTGAATGCAAAAAGTCCAAGAACAGCCTATTTTTCCAACCCTGTCCCACCCACACGCTACTGCTGTGTTCAGTGCTGTAGCTGTTATAAACTGCTGTGTTCAGTGCTGTACCTGGTATACAATGCTGTGTGCCGTGCTGTTGCTGTTATATACTGCTCTGTGCCGTGCTGCAGCTGTTACAGACTGATGTGTGCCGTACTATAGCTGTTATAAAACTGCTGTGTGCCGTGCTGTAGCTGTTATAAAACTGCTGTGTGCCGTGCTGTAGCTGTTGTAAACTGCTGTATGCCGTGCTGTTGCTGTTATAAACTGCTGTGTGCTGTGTTGTGGCTGTCATAAATTGCTGTGTGCCGTGCTGTAGCTGTTATAAAACTGCTGTGTGCCGTGCTGTAGCTGTTATAAACTGATGTGTGCCATGCTGTAATGTAGCTGTTATAACATACTGTGTGCCCTGCTGTAGCTGTTATAAAGTGCTGTGTGCTGTGCTGTTGCTGTTATATACTGCTTGCCATGGTGGACCGAGCCCACCAGCCCACCAGCCCACCAGCCCACCCACACGCCAGTGGCAGACGAGCATCATTCCAAGTTCCCGGTACGCGCGCCGGGGTCAAAGGTTACTGCTCCGAGCTTCAGATAGAAGCCTCCTCCGACTAGGAGCGGTGGGGAGCTGGGGCGGCACCACTTGGACTCGGTCTGCCACGCGAGGCCAGGCCGATAATACGGAGATGAACGGAGCCATCGATCGGGGCCCTTCGCCCACATAATTTGTATACTTACCAATTACGCTTGTGGGGTAATTCCATGTCAATCGAAAAAGCAGGTTATTTTTTCCTCGCACACGTCGTTTTTGTCAAACTGTGTGTATGTGTTGGTCTATAGGTGAAGTCATCGCGGGCGCTTTTTTCTTGAAATTTGATCTCTGATCACTGACCTATAGGCGACTGAAGATTGGCCTGACCCCATTACCTTAGTTTCGTGAGCTTATAACTCGGGTAGTATTTGCCACAGGATTACGAAACAAAGGACATATGATGGATAATGGTCAGGCCATGCTTTTGTATGGACAACCATCAGGTCAACGACGTTGTGCAGCCTTTACCTGAAAGCTTCAAATTTGAATGACAAAAACACGTGTGATCCGATGTTGTTCATTGTCATATATTAAAATATAGAGGATGATGATTATCTCCATATATATATATATATGAGTTATCCATAGACAAGTATGAATGGGGATGGATGATGAAAACAAACAAATTATGTGAAGATGACTTTAATGTAAACGCTTCGACCTCAATAGGTCTTCATCAGTACAAAACAGAGCAACTGCAGACAATATCAAGCAGGTAACAAATCACATTTTCTGCCGTAAAAATCAAGTGCCAATTCGTTTTCGGCTCTTCGCAATAGATAATCTCGCTGCAAGTCCTGCCCAGGTAACAAAACCGTCTCTCGAATTGATCGTGTCGCGTGTATAGAGAAGAATATAAAAAAGGAACGAGGAAAGCATTAGAGGCAGCACATATATGCACACACCAAACGATCAATTCGAGAGCCGGCTTTGTTACCTGGGCACTCCAATATAGTAAGGGTTGACAGAGAACGACACATTGATGATAAAAATGAACGAAATCCGAGGACACGTGTTTTTATCTTATAGTTTTGAATTATCTGATCAAGGTCACGCAAGGTCAAAGAGAACTGACCGAATGTTTTCGCACATGGAAGGAAGGTCCAGCCCTTGTCCATCAGGTGTATTTTGCTCGTATTCCTATCACGAATACGTTTGCAGTTATAGGCTCTCGAAGTTTGAAAGTTATGATGGCAAGTTAAGATGTCCTGACTCGATGTAAGATTGTCAAAATAATGTGCATGTCATGATTTCATCCATCAATGCAGATAATTTGTTTTTGTAACTCGAAGGGGTGCGGCATTTTCGTGATGGCTTTGACCTTGACCCCTTGTACACTAAGCCAAACCGAATCTCAAAGCGCTTCAAGCTCCCTTAATCATTTTTGGACAGAGTTCCGCCACCAGCGATAATGCAGGCCGCAAATTACTTGTCACTAAACGCAGGTATCTGCTGTCAGCCACGCAGCACGGGCATTGTGTCGCCACACCACGTGACCGGTACTGCCTCAGGGCACCGGTGTCGTGTTGTCGCTCGCGTGAGACCCGCTCGGCGCTGTCGCTGCGTGTCGATCGCTCCCACGTCCGCGCCGGCCCGCGGCGGCGCCGCGTCTCGCCCCACCTGGAGCGGCGTCATTTCCGCTCTTGGCCCGAGGAATTGCTGCTCCCGGCGCCATCGTGGCGCGTGACTGCCGTGTGTGTCGCCGGCGAGCGAGTGGTAGCGGTGTGCGCGTGACTGCCGTGTGTGTCGCCGGCGAGCGAGTGGTAGCGGTGTGCGCGTGACTGCCGTGTGTGTCGCCGGCGAGCGAGTGGCAGCGGTGTGCGCGTGACTGCCGTGTGTGTCGCCGGCGAGCGAGTGGCAGCGGTGTGCGCGTGACTGCCGTGTGTGTCGCCGGCGAGCGAGTGGTAGCGGTGTGCGCGTGACTGCCGTGTGTGTCGCCGGCGAGCGAGTGGTAGCGGTGTGCGCGTGACTGCCGTGTGTGTCGCCGGCGAGTGAGTGGTAGCGGTGTGCGCGTGACTGCCGTGTGTGTCGCCGGCGAGCGAGTGGTAGCGGTGTGCGCGTGACTGCCGTGTGTGTCGCCGGCGAGCGAGTGGTAGCGGTGTGCGCGTGACTGCCGTGTGTGTCGCCGGCGAGCGAGTGGTAGCGGCGTGCGCGTGACTGCCGTGTGTGTCGCCGGCGAGCGAGTGGTAGCGGTGTGCGCGTGACTGCCTTGTGTGCGCCGGCGAGCGAGTGGTAGCGGCGTGCGCGTGACTGCCGTGTGTGTCGCCGGCGAGCGAGTGGTAGCGGCGTGCGCGTGACTGCCGTGTGTGTCGCCGGCGAGCGAGTGGTAGCGGCGTGCGCGTGACTGCCGTGTGTGTCGCCGGCGAGCGAGTGGTAGCGGTGTGCGCGTGACTGCCGTGTGTGTCGCTGGCGAGCGAGTGGTAGCAGTGTGCGCGTGACTGCCGTGTGTGTCGCCGGCGAGCGAGTGGTAGCGGCGTGCGCGTGACTGCCGTGTGTGTCGCCGGCGAGCGAGTGGTAGCGGCGTGCGCGGGCTGTGTCCTGCGCGTCCTGCGCAGGTCCTGTGTGTTCTGCGCGGCGGCGAAATGTCCTCCAACCGAACCCGACGCATCCCGCTAGGTTCGCCGCAATCCTGCCAATGGACTGGCTGTCGAACTTCCACTAATGCTAGAAATGAATTATCTGATTTTAGGATGATGGATCTTTGCGACCTAGGATGATGGATTTCCGCAGTGTTTCGTGCAACTTTCGTCCTCGATTTCGATTAGATCACGGCTCGCCGAAAACGACTGTCATGCTGTGGTGACGTCACAGGAGGGATAGCGGCCAGCTGCTCGCGGACGCCGTGACTCACAGGGACCAAGCCAAGCGGTCCACGTGTGAGCGGCTGTTCTTATTTTGTATCTTGTTGCCATATTTAAGTTTGGTTTGGGATACCTCGCTTGGTCAGCGGGGAAAACCAATTTTTGACTCGTTATTTACCGTGCAACTCATATGGTTCATGCTAACATTTACATTTTAGGAGGAAGCTGCTCAGCTGCTGGAAGGGTCTCTGCCTACGATGGGTAAAATTGCTGTTTGAGAAACCACCGTTTGCGCACTGTCAGTCCTTGCGATAAAGTGACACCGTTTTGCTTGTTCCTGGTCAGCCCGTATAATTTCGGTGCGTTTTGCAAGGTCATCGAGGTAGTTTCGCTTCGAACACGAAGCGTAGTAGCCTGCATAATACCCCCACGCATTGCGTTCTGTCTTGTTGGTGGAAAATGTCAGGCCTGCTTAGTCAGTTAGAACGATTCTTGTTCGGTCGGATTTTTGCGTCCCAGTACGTGGTCAGCAGCTTAGCCAGAAGAGCGTGATGGTCCGATGGTATCATAAAGTCATAAAGTCATAAAGTATTAAGGCTTAATAAGAGCCACAGGGGCCCATCTGGGTTAAGCCTATCTAGAAAAGGTACTAGGAATGTACATACTCCCACCCCAATCAATCCCTTATCACAAGTTCCTAGGAAGCTATATATCCCAGCCTATCTAGCACCACTCACTTGCTACCACACAACACCCTCAACAATCACAAGCTCCTCCCATCACACCCATCGTGCCACCATAGACAATCTCATCAGCATCACATCCCGAAGGAAGGTGCCGAATCCACTGCTAGGCACACCCCACACAAATTCATAAAGCGTTCAGACTTAATAAGAGACTCACTTGCTATTGCATAATACACTCAACAATTACAAACTCCTCCCATCATACCCATTGTGCTACCATAGACAATCTCATCAGTATCACATCCCGAAGGAAGGTGCTGAATCCACTGCTAGGTACACCCTATATAAAGTTATAAAGCGTTTAGACTTAATAAGAGACTCACTTGCTATTGCATAACACACTCAACAATTTCAAACTCCTCTCAACTCCCAACTCCTCCCTGTCGATCAACCCTCCCTGGAATACAAAAAAAACAAGCCCCCATTCTTATAATGATTGTCTATGCCGTTTTTAAAGATGTTCATTGTGTTGCTACTGACAATGGTTCCTGGTAGCTGGTTCCAGTGTTCTACTACCCTTTTGGTGAAGAAAGACTGTCTTAACCTTGTCCTGCTGTGATTAACTTTAATTTTGAATTGATGACCTCTAATTGCATCATTTCTGTTAAATTCAAACATTTCCCTGAGATTTCCCTGTTCCTGACCATGAACAAATTTAAAAACCTTGATGAGATCTCCTCTCAGCCTTCTATATCTAAGTGAAAACATATTCAATTTCTTCAATCTTTCCTCATATGCCAGGTTGCCTATACCATTAACCATTTTTGTTGCCCTCTTTTGTACTCTCTCTAAAAGCCAACAATCTTTCTCATAACTAGGGGACCAAGCTTGGACACAGTATTCCAAATGTGGTCTGACATATGCACAGTAAAGCTTCCTGATGACCTCCTCACTTTTGTATGACACATTCCTCTGTATTGCCCCAAGCATTCTTAGTGCCTTCTTCCTGGCTTCTTTGGTCTGTTCTGATGCCCCCAATTTTGCGTTCAAAATAACACCTAAGTCCTTCTCCTGCTGAGTCACAGATAGTACTTGGCCACCCATCAAGTATGGAGCCTTCATATGCTGCCTACCTACATGCATGACTTTGCACTTATCAAAATTAAACTTCATTTGCCATTTTTCGGACCACCTCACTAGCTCGTCTAAATCTTTCTGCAGTAAAACCTGCTCATTGTGCCCTGTTATTGCCCTAAAGATCTTCAAATCATCCGCAAATTTCAAAACCTTACTGCTTAGGCCACATTCAATGCTATTCACATATATAATGAACAATAGTGGCCCCAGTACCGACCCCTGGGGTACTCCACTAAGAACATTTTGCCATGATGACTTTGTACCATTTAGCATCACTCTCTGCTGTCTATCTGAAAGCCACAACTCTATCCATTTTAGGATGCTACCTGCAATACCATGGACCTGAAGCTGCATCATTAACTGTCTATGGGGTACCTTGTCAAAGGCCTTACTAAAGTCAAGATATGCTACATCAACCTGATTTCCCTGATCAAATTGTTCTGTAGCAAAATTCAAAAAGTCCAAGAGATTTTTGAGACACGATCGCCCTTTTCTAAACCCATGTTGAGTATCTTGAATCAATCTGTTTCCTTCCAGAAAACTAACTATTCTATCCTTGATAATTGATTCGAGTACCTTGCAGACTAGGGATGTGAGGCTTACTGGCCTATAGTTTTCAACTTTCCCTCTTTCTCCTTTCTTGAAAATAAGAACTACATTTCCCCGTTTTCAATCTGTAGGAATTTCATTTTGTGAAACTGATCTACAAGATATTATACTAAGTGGAATTGCCACTTCCTTTTCAGCTTCCCGCAATACCCTAGCATAAATTCCATCAGGTCCTGCTGCCTTGTTTGGCTTTATTTTTCTGATATAATTGAAAACAATATCACTATCAATGAAATCAACATCGTGTATCTGATCACCTGTCATTGAACTGTGGTTCACGGTTGGCAGATTAGTCAAATCCTCCACTGTAAACACTGATTTAAACTGCTTGCTCAGCTCCTCAACCATCTCACCATCCTCGTATCAGTTAGCCCACACCAATTCCCTTGGCAGGAGACGTAATTGCACCTCTGATGTCCCTGATCTGGATTTCGTATTACCATTGTGCAGCGCGGCAGTCTCGAGTGTCCTTGGGCCCTCTTCTCTGTCAAAAGTTTTGGCTGCACCGGTGCCTTTGATCAAAATGTTCCGTCAGTAATGCGGACGTCCAACTTAGCCGGCCAAGTGCTCTTAAGCCAGTCAATGATAGACCACTTCATTCCCCGGTCTACGGCATCCGGATTTACTTAGTCACACGAACTGCACCTGATGTGCCGGACATAGTTTTGCCGGCCATCTGCTGACGGCCCTGCACTGTTCCAGGACAAGCGCACCAAGCACAAATTCAAGGTGCACACCTATAGTAGCCCCACATTCTGTGACCACTGCGGGTCTCTGCTGTACGGCATCCTCCACCAGGGCATCAAGTGCGAAGGTAACCGTCCGCCCGCTCAGGGCTCCGGCGCCGCCGCCGCCGCCGCACGACCTGCATGCGCTTCCGCTTCTGGTCATGTGTGTGTGCTGCATCTTCTCAGCGGGGCGGAGCGGTCTTCAGAGAGGAGAGGCCGGTTCGGTGGAAAAGAAGAGGCTCGGGGAGATGCCACCAGGAGCAGGGAGAAATTGATCATAAAGATGCGGGGTATATAGGAAGATGCAGAAGGAAGGACAGGTGGAATCAGCATGTATCAACGGAAGGAGAGAGCTGCGGGGAGTGATGAGATCAGAAACGTAGAGAGGGAGAGGGTAGGCATTCGCAAAAGCCGGACAGGTATAGAACCAGAAGCAGAACAGTTCACAGGAAGAATGGGTACATCAGAACGGGGAGGGTGTCTGGTTCCCGCGGAGAGGATGCCCGGAGAGAGACGGCGACCCAGATGAATCTATAATAATATAATACTCCAGGGGAGACTGTGCTTCAGATATAAATGACACTTGTGCACTATGGCAGAGGGTGCCTAAAGGAGATTGTGCCCTCGGGAATTGAATGACCCGGAAGGAGATTGCATCCTAGGGAGTGGCTGCCCAGAGGATGGTGTTATCCAAGAAGGGTGAGTTTCCCAGTGGTAGATGCTGCCACGCCAGTAAGTGCTACTCTAGACGGGGGTCAGACGGCAGGGAGCCCAAGCAGGGAGAGTGGCTGGTGATTCCAAAGAGGATGTGCGATTGACTAGAAGATAACTCGTCCGGGCAAGAGGTGTGCTACGACTGGGATAGTACTCTGCGTTACGGTCATGGTTGCAGCGGTAAATGATGTCAAACGAGAGGGGTGTAGCCCCCCCCCCCTCCCCTCCCTGGAAAGACTCCCTGCACCATCAGGCAGGCGGACGCAAACAGATGGAAAGCATCAGGCGAGCGCTGCTGCCAGGCTCGGCAGTGGACCCCCAGGTGGCCGAGTGGAACCCGACCAGAGGAGCGCAATCCCTGCGGCGTAGGTCGAGCTTCCGCAGCACATTTGGCTCTCAGCGCAATAGTGTTAGTGTAATTGCAAATGCAGCAAGGAACGCATGACCGGAATCAAGTCAATGGTTCAGCCTATTGCGGCATTCAAGGATGAATTGTAGATGTAAATGGCTTCTGTTGCACATTATTGGACGCTGAACATGGCCATCGATTCAGCACGATGTGCAAGTGGGTGTAATTGCAACGGTTCAGCACCATGCGATCTGATGGCAGACGGTCTGCCTTAATCCCAACTATGATCCACTCCGCCTGAGCGCCGGTCTGGCCCCGGTGTTTGCTGTTGGTGCCATTATGATCTGATCATGGTTTGGATTTGGCATGAATAAAATGTGCCCTCAATGTGGATTAAGTCTGTGTTGCTCGATTATTGTCCAGGCCCGCATAGCCTCCGTGTCGTCTCAGTTTGATCTGACGGCACTCTATGTGCCGCGACAGTGACCTCTTTGGGTCGGCATGGTGTGACACGGATCCGTATCGTTTGAAAAGTCCGCCCAGCTGACCACTGCGCCGCTCTGCTGGCTGTCGCAACCCGCCTGCTGCTGCTGTTGGTGGTGTTGTTGCTGTTGCTGTTGCTGCTGGTGTTGGTGTTGCTGCTGCTCTATCGTTTACGCCAGTGCGTCCCGTCTTGTCCGCAGGTGTTCCTCCCCTGCATGCTGGCTGTGCGGTGCACACAGGGTGCTACCACCGGCTCTTAGTCGGCGTAGGGTGTGCCTGGTGTGTGTTGAGTGTGTGTCTGGCATGTGTGTGTTGAACGAGTTGGATGTGCGCTTGGCGTGTGCAGTGCCAAATGCTTGTCACGTGACGGGCACACGCCGGCTCTGAGCACGCCGGGCCGTGGAGCTCTTCTTCGCTGCCGGCTGAGCGCCCCGGTGCGTGGAGCTCTCCTTCGCTGCCGGCACACATTTGTGTCGCTTCGCTGCACGCTCGTTTGTGTATGTGTGTGTGTGCCCCTGTACGTTCGGTCTTGCGACCGGCCACGCACCCCGGCCAAGGTCACGCTCAAGACCACGGCTAAAGTCACGGTCACGGTCAAGGTCACGGTGGCGCTGTCTTCAGCCACCCGGGCCGCCGCGTTCGCAGGTGGTGTCGGCCCTGCACAAGTGGGCGGCGCACTCCTACTCGGCGCCCACATTCTGCGACCACTGCGGCTCCATGCTGCACGGACTCTCCAAGCAGGGCCTCAAGTGCCAGTGTAAGCCTGACGTTGGGCCGCCGGCGTCGTTAGCGTCGCTGCTCCCAACCTCCCCAATACCCAGAACTCGCCCAGAACTCGCTAACATAAGCCGGCCACATTTGGAAAGCCGACTCGGGGCCTTTGCCGAGTACTGGGATCATTAATGCATGAGTGGAACAGGTGGATGCTACTCTGCTGGTGTATGTGGTAGGGGCGGACGCAGTGGCTACTACCCTCTGCCGGTGTAGGTGGCAGGGGCGTACGCAGTGGCTACTACCCTCTGCCGGTGTAGGCGGCAGGGGCGTACGCAGTGGCTACTACCCTCTGCCGGTGTAGGTGGCAGGGGCGTACGCAGTGGCTACTACCCTCTGCTGGTGTAGGTGGCAGGGGCGTACGCAGTGGCTACTACCCTCTGCCGGTGTAGGTGGCAGGGGCGTACGCAGTGGCTACTACCCTCTGCCGGTGTAGGTGGCAGGGGCGTACGCAGTGGCTACTACCCTCTGCCGGTGTAGGTGGCAGGGGCGTACGCAGTGGCTACTACCCTCTGCCGGTGTATGTGGTAGGGCGTACGCAGTGGCTACTACCCTCTGCCGGTGTAGGTGGCAGGGGCGTACGCAGTGGCTACTACCCTCTGTCGGTGTATATGGCAGGGGCGGACGCAGTGGCTACTACCCTCTGCCGGTGTAGGTGGCAGGGGCGTACGCAGTGGCTACTACCCTCTGCCGGTGTAGGTGGCAGGGGCGTACGCAGTGGCTACTACCCTCTGCCGGTGTAGGTGGCAGGGGCGTACGCAGTGGCTACTACCCTCTGCCGGTGTAGGTGGCAGGGGCGTACGCAGTGGCTACTACCCTCTGCCGGTGTAGGTGGCAGGGGCGGACGCAGTGGCTACTACCCTCTGCCGGTGTAGGTGGCAGGGGCGTACGCAGTGGCTACTACCCTCTGCCGGTGTATGTGGTAGGGGCGTACGCAGTGGCTACTACCCTCTGCCGGTGTATGTGGCAGGGGCGTACGCAGTGGCTACTACCCTCTGCCGGTGTAGGTGGCAGGGGCGTACGCAGTGGCTACTACCCTCTGCCGGTGTAGGTGGCAGGGGCGGACGCAGTGGCTACTACCCTCTGCCGGTGTAGGTGGCAGGGGCGTACACAGTGGCTACTACCCTCTGCTGGTGTAGGCGGCAGGGGCGTACGCAGTGGCTACTACCCTCTGCCGGTGTATGTGGCAGGGGCGGACGCAGTGGCTACTACCCTCTGCCGGTGTAGGTGGCAGGGGCGTACGTAGTGGCTACCACCCTCTGCTTGTGTAGGTGGCACGAGCAGTGACATATCCAATGGTGGTCGTCTCGGAACCACCGAGGAAGTCTTTTGATGTCTAGGAGCGTGTTTTGTGGTAGTGTTCGGGCCAGTGCGATATCAACCGCCGAGATCGCGGTTCCCGAGAGGTCCTGACAAAAACTAATGCTGTTGCTGAGAATGGATTACTGTTAAGAATTAAGAGTACAGATAGTTAAGTGGAAGAGATTATATTCCTCAACGCTGCGATTGTCCAAAAGTGATATCGTTCTCTGCTGCAGTTCTCCACAAGTGATATCGTTCTCTGCTGCAGTTCTCCACAAGTGATATCGTTCTCTGTTGCAGTTGTCCACAAGTGGTATCGTTTTCTGCTGCAGTTGTCCATAAGTGATATCGTTCTGTGCTGCAGTTGTCCACAAGGGATATCGTTCTCCGCTGCAGTTGTCCACAAGGGATATCGTTCTCTGCTCTGCTGCAGTCAGATAGCATTCGATATCCTACCACTCACTGCTGCCCCGCGACCGCAAGGCTGCGGGTTCAAGCCTCGCTGACGACGCGGACTTCTGGCCGGACGCGACCGTTCGGCGCGTTGGGGCAACACAGCCACACTCGGAAATATTCACCGTGGTAGTCGCCCTCCCCAAGTCATTTGTATTCATAAAACAGCACCGCTTCTGGTGCTTCCAGCCATCCCGGTCGGAGTTGCACCAGAATGTTGTCAGCATGAAGTAGAGCCTTGGTCCGCAGTGCCGGAAGTGGTATGCCGGGGCTTCCCCGAGTCCACCTCGGCCGTTGTATGCCACCGTGGATGGTGGTTGATCCGAGGTGCGGCCTGTCGTGCGCGGCTCAGCACGACGCACCGCGCGTCACACGCAGTGGTGCGTCACCACTGTTTCGTGGCACGTTGATGGCACGTCAGTGACACGTTGGCGGCACGTCGGTGGCACGTTGGCACGTCGGTGGTACGTTGGTGGCACGTCGGTGGCACGTTGGCACGTCGGCGGCACCTGGCCGTGACGGTGGACTATTTATTGATCACGTAGGCCGATACCTGCAGCGCCGCCGCCGCCGCCGCCGCGTGTCCATCGCCAGCTGCACGGAACTACACGCTGCCCGGTCCACTGGTGATGCCGGGCGTGCTGTACCTCCGGCGAGACGATCATCCACCAGACGCAGCTGTAGGCGTTCTGCTGCCGAGGATGAGACGATCATCCACCAGACGCAGCTGTAGGCGTTCTGCTGCCGAGGATGAGACGATCATCCACCAGACGCAGCTGTAGGCGTTCTGTTACCGAGGATGAGACGATCATCCACCAGACGCAGCTGTAGGCGTTCTGTTGCCGAGGATGAGACGATCATCCACCAGACGCAGCTGTAGGCGTTCTGCTGCCGAGGATGAGACGATCATCCACCAGACGCAGCTGTAGGCGTTCTGCTGCCGAGGATGAGACGATCATCCACCAGACGCAGCTGTAGGCGTTCTGCTGCCGAGGATGAGACGATCATCCACCAGACGCAGCTGTAGGCGTTCTGCTGCCGAGGATGAGACGATCATCCACCAGACGCAGCTGTAGGCGTTCTGCTGCCGAGGATGAGACGATCATCCACCAGACGCAGCTGTAGGCGTTCTGCTGCCGAGGATGGGTGGGCGAAGATTAGATCCACCAGTGGCTCCCCCGCTAAGCCTCGGTCGCGCTTGTTTGCCGGCATCCGATCCCGAGAGTCTGGGCAGCAGATTACAGGGATAAAGGAACATGGCGACCGGGTAGACACACGATAATGAAAAACGCTTTCGAATTAGCACTCACCGATACTGGAAGAAATAATTAGGAAATATGCGTGCATATCAGTGGGCGTCAGGTTTACGTTTCATCAGAACAAGATTAGCTGTAATGTTTGGTGACCCATGGCAAACCAAAGGTGCATAGGAATGCTATGTCTTTACTCTCGCCCAACCAACGTGTTTTACCAACCTTTTCTTTGAAGGGGAAAAGGGTTGGTTGCCACCGATTCCCCAAGGCACGGTGGGTACACTCACTCCGACTACCCAAGCACGGTACACAACCTCAGGCTACCCAGAGTACGGTCCACAACCCCAGGCCACCCAGAGCACGGTCCACAACCCCAGGCCACCCAGAGCACGGTACACAACCTCAGGCTACCCAGAGTACGGTCCACAACCCCAGGCCACCCAGAGCACGGTGGGTACACTCACTCCGACTACCCAAGCACGGTACACAACCTCAGGCTACCCAGAGTACGGTCCACAACCCCAGGCCACCCAGAGCACGGTGCACAACCCCAGGCTACACATAGCACGGTGTACAACCTCAGGCTACCCAGAGTACGGTCCACAACCCCAGGCCACCCAGAGCACGGTGCACAACCCCAGGCTACACATAACACGGTGTACAACCTCAGGCTACCCAGAGTACAGTACATAACCTCAGGCTACCCAGAGCACGGTGCACAACCCCAGGCTACACATAACACGGTGTACAACCTCAGGCTACCTAGAGTACAGTACATAACCTCAGGCTACCCAGAGCACGGTGCACAACCCCAGGCTACACAAAGCACGGTGTACAACCTCAGGCTACCCAGAGTACGGTCCACAACCCCAGGCCACCCAGAGCACGGTGCACAACCCCAGGCTACACATAGCACGGTGTACAACCTCAGGCTACCTAGAGTACAGTACATAACCTCAGGCTACCCAGAGCACGGTGCACAACCCCAGGCTACACAAAGCACGATCCGCAACCCCAGGCTACACAGAGCACGGTACACAACCCCAGGCTATACAAAGCACGGTACACAATCCCAGTTTACTTAAAGCGCATGCACAACCCCAGGCTACACAAAGCACGATCCGCAACCCCAGGCTACACAGAGCACGGTACACAACCTCAGGCTATACAAAGCACGGTATACAATGCCAGTCTACTTAAAGCGCGATACACAACCCCAGGCTACACAAAGTACGATCCGCAATACAGGCTACGCAGAGCACGGTACACAACCCCAGGCTATACAAAGCACGGTACACAATCCCAGTCTACTTAAAGCGCGATGCACAACCCCAGGCTACACGAAGCATGGTGCATATACTGAGGATACACAGAGCACGGTACATATCAAGCTACACAGAGCACAGTACACACCCCCAGGCTGCACAAAGCACAGTGCACATCCTCCGGCTACACAGAGCACGGTGCACACCCTCAGGCTACACAGAGCACGGTGCACACCCTCAGGCTACACAGAGCTCGGTGCACAGGCTGATGCCGCAGGCGATCTGACACAGCCTCAGATTATGGAATATAGATTGGTTGGTTACTGGTGGCTTGTGGAGGCACGGATCATCTTCGGGTCATGACTTCTTTACGGGTCAGCTCGTCAAGTGGAAGTTACTTTGCCGGTGAAGCGAGATGTCACGGTTGCCTGCCTCGGACGTCCTCTCTGGAATGCCACCACCACCGGCCAATCATCGCGGACAATTAGCGAGACGAAACCACTTGCCAGCCCCGAGTCGTCCTAATTGAGTGTGTGACGTCTTCCGGGCGCCTTGTTGGTCGCCCGACGGGTCGGCACGGCTCCGGCAGCGGCAGACTGCGCGGCAGACTGCGCGTCAGACTCCGCGTCAGGCTGCGCGTCAGACTCCGCGTCAGACTGCGCGTCAGACTGCGCGTCAGACTGCGCGTCAGACTGCGCGTCAGACTGCGCGTCAGACTCCGCGTCAGACTGCGCGTCAGACTCCGCGTCAGACTGCGCGTCAGACTCCGCGTCAGACTGCGCGTCAGACTCCGCGGCAGACTCCGCGTCAGACTCCGCGTCAGACTGCGCGTCAGACTGCGCGTCGGACTGCGCACCATCAGCCCGGCGAGTTGACCTGCGGACAGAACGTCGTCACCGACGGCTGCCACCCGTCGCGTGACGCCACAAAGTGCACGACCTCGCACGATGACCGACCGCGTGTTTGTTTTCTGTCGGTCATCGTGTTTGTTTTCTTGGCCGGAGGTTGCACACAGGCGGGCGGGGTAGGGGAGACTCGACGGCAGTAGCTGAGGGCGTTCCCTGCACAGCGGCGACACTGCATTGGGGCAGGAGAGGGGTAGGGGAGACTCGACGGCAGTAACTGATGGCGTTTCCTACACGGCTGCGGCACTGCTGTGGAGTGGGGGAAGGGTAGGGGTGACTCGGCGGTAGTAACTGATGGTGTTCCCCACACGGCGGCGACACTGCGGTAGGGTGGGGTGGGGTGGGGTAGGGGTAGGGGAGACTCTGCGTCATTAACTGATGGTGTTCCCTGCACAGCAGAGACACTGCGGTGGTGGGAGAGCTGTTGTGTCGACTCGCGATGGATTGATGGAGGAGGGAGGGGGGTAACTGCGCCCATATCACTGTCGATACGACAAGAGATGATCCCAAATGGGAATAGATGCGGGTCGATGCGGCACACATCCGACCCCCAGTGTGATTCCACCCAGCTGACTGGCGGCTTTGGTCTGGCAGCTGGTGCTGCTGCTGCTGCCTACCTCACACCAGTCTGGAAGCTGCTGCTGCTGCCTACCTCACACTTGTCTGGCAGCTGGTGCTGCTGCTGCTGCCTACCTCACACTAGTCTGGCAGCTGCTGCTGCTGCTGTTGCCTACCTCACACTAGTCTGGCAGCTGCTGCTGCTGCTGCTGCCTACCTCACACTAGTCTGGCAGCAGCTGCTGCTGCTGCTGCTGCTGCTGCTGCTGCTGCTGCTGCTGCTGCTGCCTACCTCACACTAGTCTGGCAGCTGGTGCTGCTGCCTACCTCACACTTGTCTGGCAGCTGGTGCTGCTGCTGCTGCCTACCTCACACTAGTCTGGCAGCTGGTGCTGCTGCCTACCTCACACTTGTCTGGCAGCTGGTGCTGCTGCTGCTGCCTACCTCACACTAGTCTGGCAGCTGGTGCTGCTGCTGCTCCCTACCTCAGGCGGCCTGTCGTCTGCGGCAAAACAACCCAACCGGGTAGTGCTCCGGGGTCCGCCTTCCCACCCAGCCGGGTAATACTCCGGGTTCGCCAGCCCACCCAGCCGGGTAATACTCCGGGGTCCGCCTTCCCACTCAGTCGGGCAATACTCCCCGAGTTCACAGAGCTCCGTGGAAGCTCGAGCTTCAGATGCCCTCCAAGTTCGAAGTGACGCGTCAGCCCGGCATCAGACCGGTTTCATCGTCTTGTGTGAGTGATATTGTGTTGGGCAGCACACGAAATTCATCGTCTTATGTGAGCTGCGTTGCGCTTGTAATATCGACCAAGCAGACGTGCTCCGTATTAGGATGGGTTCGTTGACTACTTTACAGGCGCAGGGTCGCTCCTCACCGCCGCTGGATGTACCCAGAACGCGGCAACCCTCACCACCACCGGCGAGTGGTCATGTCACACGTGCAAAGGTCAAGTCCACCGATCTCGTCATGGTCAAATACCTGAAAATGTGTCATGAAACTGTTGGAGATGACAATTTTCGAAACTGGTGGCGCCTAGGAAAAGTATTAATGCAAAGCAAAGTAATTCGACCTTTTCTGATAATTTTAATCACACAAAGCCCCCCCCCCAACATCCCAAACATCCCTTCTTTGTGTTGGGGGATTTCTCGAACATTTCAAATAATCCTTTTTATTTTGGATTTGGTAACATCAGTCACGTCAACAAGGAAATCAGTGTACGAAATTACCATTTCGCAGCATTTGTCCGTCTTATAGCTTCCAGAGCTCCTGTAATATATGTGCCTTCGGGACATGTCCGGTCATATCTCGGTGACCTGACCAGATATCAACGTGCGGCGTTGAATAAGTTTAGAGGGCGTAATTTCCCACCACATATATTCCGCTTTTTCAAAAAGATAGCTGAGCTACAAATTGATACATCAAGACACGTTTTCCTAATTTAGACATTCGTTTTACCTAGTGACCTGACCTGAGGTCACATTTTGTTTTTTATTTTCTTTGATAATTTGTATATGCACCGATATTGAACATTTCGCTGCATCCCGTATGATTTATTTCTGAAAATGTTTCAACGTCATCTAACACCGTATTCAGACGACGTCGTTGCCTGGATTTGACCCGCTTTAGCTCCGGTACCCCAAGAAACTGGAACTCAATTTTTGACATCAGTTGCGCTCATCAATTGTCGGAATGGGCTCTGTAGGACCGATAGTCGATGCGCCCCTAAGCTCCAATGACCAACCAACCAATCAATTGTCGGAATGGACGCTGTAGGACCGATAGTCGATGCGCCCCTAAGGTCCAGTGGCCAACCATTCAATCAATTGTCGGAATGGACGCTGTAGGACCGATAGTCGATGCGCCCCTAAGCTCCAATGACCAACCAACCAATCAATTGTCGGAATGGACGCTGTAGGACCGATAGTCGATGCGCCCCTAAGGTCCAGTGGCCAACCATTCAATCAATTGTCGGAATGGACGCTGTAGGACCGATAGTCGATGCGCCCCTAAGGTCCAGTGGCCAACCATTCAATCAATTGTCGGAATGGACGCTGTAGGACCGATAGTCGATGCGCCCCTAAGGTCCAGTGGCCAACCATTCAATCAATTGTCGGAAGGTGTGCCGAACTTGAATGCGACATCGGGAACGGTTTTAATAGTTAGCTCAGATGCTCCCTTAGAAGAAGGAACAAGTAGCACTTCCTCCGCACTGCGAGGTCAAATTGTCACCTGTCCCCGCAATGCGAGGTCAATGTGTGACCTCTACCGCACTGGGAGGGCTAATCAACACGAAAATAGAACATCTTACAGCACTGCACTACAATTTGGCACTTGCTAAATTGTCAAACGAATTCCCACACGATAATAATATTTAATGATGATGGCCTGGTGGTTGTAGCCCGACAGATAAGATGTCTGCTCAGGGCATGGTTTCTACTGGCACTGCTAGGAGCACGTGACTGTGGCTGAGGTGTTCCATTCCAACCCGAACCAGTCGACGGCAAGCTACCAAGTGAAGTGTAATTAAATCCATTATGCCCTGCTATTTGTATGGTATATTGCATCTGTATTAAAAACATAATTCATTGTTTGTAATCAACTCAAGTTTTCACCTTAAAATACGGGAGCACTTCCGTGTTACTCCCGCCGGCATGGGTTACCCCCGCCGGCATGGGTTACCCCCGCCGGCATGGGTTACCCCCGCCGGCATGGGTTACCCCCGCCGGCATGGGTTACCCCCGCCGGCATGGGTTACCCCCGCCGGCATGGGTTACCCCCGCCGGCATGGGTTACTCCCGCCGGCATGGGTTACCCCCGCCGGCATGGGTTACTCCCGCCGGCATGGGTTACCCACGCCGGCATGGGTTACCCCCGCCGGCATGGGTTACCCCCGCCGGCATGGGTTACTCTTCCGTTGGCATGGGTTACCCCCGCCGGCATGGGTTACTCCCGCCGGCATGGGTTACCCCCGCCGGCATGGGTTACCCCCGCCGGCATGGGTTACCCCCGCCGGCATGGGTTACCCCCGCCGGCATGGGTTACTCCCGCCGGCATGGGTTACCCCCGCCGGCATGGGTTACCCCCGCCGGCATGGGTTACTCCCGCCGGCATGGGTTACTCCCGCCGGCATGGGTTACTCTTCCGTTGGCATGGGTTACTCTTCCGTTGGCATGGGTTACCCCCGCCGGCATGGGTTACCCCCGCCGGCATGGGTTACCCCCGCCGGCATGGGTTACCCCCGCCGGCATGGGCTGCTAGCATAGCTAGCAGCCCATGCCATCGGTTCAATTGTGCAGTTGCTGCTGTCAGTACAATCAGCTGCTGTTAGCACAGTCATCTGCTGTCGGCACGGTCAGCTGCTGTCAGCACGGTCAGCTGCTGTCAGCACAGTCAGCTGCTGTCATTACAGTCAGCTACTGTCACACAGTCGGCTGCTGTCAGCACAGTCAGCTGCTGTCACACAGTCAGCTGCTGTCACACCGTCAGCTGCTGTCACACAGTCGGCTGCTGTCACACAGTCGGCTGCTGTCGGCACGGTTAGCTGCTGTCAGCACGGTCAGCTGCTGTCACACAGTCGGCTGCTGTCGGCACGGTTAGCTGCTGTCAGCACGGTCAGCTGCTGTCACACAGTCAGCTGCTGTCACACAGTCGGCTGCTGTCACACAGTCGGCTGCTGTCAGCACGGTCAGCTGCTGCCAGCACGGTCAGCTGCTGCCAGCACAGTCAGCTGCTGTCACACAGTCGGCTGCTGTCAGCACAGTCAGCTGCTGTCACACAATCAGCTGCTGTCACACAGTCGGCTGTTGTCACACAATCAGCTGCTGTCACACAGTCGGCTGCTGTCGGCACGGTCAGCTGCTGTCAGCACGGTCAGCTGCTGTCACACAGTCAGCTGCTGTCACACAGTCGGCTGCTGTCAGCACGGTCAGCTGCTGTCAGCACGGTCAGCTGCTGTCACACAGTCGGCTGCTGTCACACAGTCGGCTGCTGTCGGCACGGTCAGCTGCTGTCACACAGTCGGCTGCTGTCAGCACGGTCAGCTGCTGTCAGCACGGTCAGCTGCTGTCAGCACGGTCAGCTGCTGTAAGCACCGTCAGCTGCTGTCAGTACAGTCAGCTGCTGTCACACAGTCGGCTGCTGTCGGCGCGGTCAGTTTCTGTCGTCACCATATATCCCAATGCCATAGCTGGTCTGAACCTATGGGCTCACAAGTTGGTGGTGTAGCTATTTGCCATCAGCTGGTATGCTGCAGCTGCAGTAGATGCAGGTGCTGGGTCTGGCGGGCTGTTCAGGCAGCTGCCTGCACCAGCTGGCCGGCCAGCTGGGGCCGACTGACCGCCGCCGTCTGTATGGCCGCTGGCCGGGCAGCTGGGGCCGACTGACCGCCGCCGTCTGTATGGCTGCTGACCGGCCAGCTGGTCGGCCAGCTGGCCGGGCCATAGCGGGCCGACTGACCGCCGCCGTCTGTATGGCTGCTGACCGGCCAGCTGGTCGGCCAGCTGGCCGGGCCATAGCGGGCCGACTGACCGCCGCCGTCTGTATGGCCGCTGGCCGGCCAGCTGGCCGGCCAGCTGGGGCCGACTGACCGCCGCCGTCTGTATGGCCGCTGGCCGGGCAGCTGGGGCCGACTGACCGCTGCTGTCTGTATGGCTGCTGACCGGCCAGCTGGTCGGCCAGCTGGCCGGGCCATAGCGGGCCGCGCGCCGTGTGGTCGCTGACCCCGTTTACGTCGGCGCGGCCGGAGCTGCCGGCGTTTGTTGCACGACGTGCGCCTTTGCGGCGTGCCGGCTCGCTGTGGTGTGGTCCGTCCGCTGTAATGTTGGGACTCGCAAGATCCAGGCCCGTCCGGACCGACTGCTGTCCGGATTGGGCCAAGCTGGAGATTTGCGGTCCGGGATTAATCAGTGGGAATGTGCGACTTCTGGAAAAATTTTCACGTTTGATTGGCCTTACCTATGACCCCTGAGGCTGAAATGTTGTGTCTCCGCACGTGCATTGTACAGGGCTATGAATAGCATGTTGGTTTTAGCTCCAGCCGTCTATTGGGTGTCCTGGGCGCTAAATGACCTCGTAGTCGGCGCGCCCTTAAGCCCAAATAATCAGTCTATTGGGTGCCCAGACAGAGTACAGCCATATACACTCCTCCCCCCTGATGAATCAATATTGCACCATGATACATGCATGGATAATCGATGCAAATTGTAAAACTGAAAAGTTACTTTACGGCACGAGTATATTCTGGCACAAACATTCAAAGTATCACGAATGGTTTTTACGTGAATATACACGCAGCGTAATTATGATTTTTGGATTATCGTGGGAAAGATCATGGCGCAATATTCATTTGCCTTCCACGTTAATCATCAGAGCACTGAGTCACTGAGCACAGTGTCTTTATATGCTACCCGGCTGGTGTGGGTGCATCGGCGGGCCCAGGGTGGCGGGGCGTGGCCTGTACAACCTCCGGGTGTGGGTGCGTCGGCGGACCCAGGGTGGTGGGGCGTGGCCTGCACAGCCTCCCGGTATGGGTACATCGGCGGGCCAGGGTGGTGGGGCGTGGCCTGTACAGCCTCCCGGTGTGGGTACACCGACGGCCCCAGGGTGGTGGGGCGTGGCCTGTACAGCCTCCCGGTGTGGGTACACCGACGGCCCCAGGGTGGCGGGGCGTGGTCTGTACAGCCTCCCGGTGTGGGTACACCGGCGGCCCCAGGGTGGTGGGGCGTGCCCTGTACAGCCTCCCGGTGTGGGTACACCGACGGCCTCAAGGTGGCGGGGCGTGGCCTGTACAGCCTCCCGGTGTGGGTACACCGACGGGCCCAGGGTGGTGGGGCGTGGCCTGTACAGCCTCCCGGTGTGGGTACACCGACGGCCCCAGGGTGGTAGGGCGTGGCCTGTACAGCCTCCCGGTGTGGGTACACCGGCGGCCCCAGGGTGGTGTGGCGTGGCCTGTACAGCCGCATGTGGTCAGCTGATGAATGAATGAATGAATGAATGCACGAATGAATGACCGTATTGACAGTGCAAAAAGTACCGCGAAGTCCTCTCCAACTTCTCAATCCTGGCTCTGAGGCTCGTTGTTGCCCTCACTCCGTGCTACCTTCTCAGTATCCATGTCGCCAACCACCCCTCTCCCTGTCTCCGTACACCGCTGCTACCAGGCAGGTAGCAGCGGTGATAGCAGGTGATGCGGTCGGCTACGAAGCTGTGTGCTTATTTCTACAGCAAGCTATCATCAGTCGTAATTATTTAGCAGCCACTGCCGTCGGGACAGTAACCACCTAAATGCGAGTCAACTTGCTCGGGTGAACAATCCGTAATGTGACTGGGAAGGGCATGTAGTTCGTTCACAAGTGGTGAGGACAGGCAACGCGAGCTTGAGCATGTGTGGAGTTGAGGGACAGCACGGGGTAGCACCTCCACAGACTATCTGATGTTCCGTGGAGAATATCTACACAGCCCTGCCTTCGACAACGCGGGGCTGTACAGCTGATGCGGACGGGCAACACGATCCACGAGGACGGCCAGCACAGTATCGACAAGAGTGAGGGTGGACAACACAGCATCGACAAGAATGAGTATGGACAGCACAGCATCGACAAGAGTGAGGATGGGCAGCACGATCCACGAGGACGGACACCACAGCATCGACAAGAATGAGGACGGACAACACATCATCGACGAGATTGAGGACGGGCAACACGATCCACGAGGACGGACAACACATCGACGAGATTGAGTGTGGACAACATAGCATCGACAAGAATGAGGATGGACAGCACAACATCGACAGAATGAGGATGGACAACACGATCCACGAGGACGGACAACAGCATCAACAAGAGTGAGGACGGGCAACACGATCCACGAGGACGGACAGCACAGCATCGGCAAGAATGAGGACTGGCAACGTGATCCGCTAAAAACGGACAATATCGACAAGAATGCGGACGGACAACACAGCACCGATAAGAATGAGGACGGGCAACACGATCCATGAGGACGGCCAGCACAGCATCGGCAAGAATGTGGACGGGCAACATGATCCACAAGGATGACAACACAGCATCGATAAGAATGAGAACGGGCGACATGATCCATGAGGATGGCGGACAACACAGCATCGATAAGAATCAGTTCTGACAACACAGCATCGACAGGTTCGAGGACAGACAACACAGCATCGGCAGGAAGCTGGCGAATAAAGTCGTCATGAGGAATTCATTCCTCGATGAGTGGCAGTACCGGGATCAAAAGCTGACTAGGAAGGGCAGCGCCGGATCAGTTGGATGGCGCGCGCGGAAGGGGAGGGAGAGCAGGGGAGTGAGTCCACCGTTCTGTGACGAGCGTAGTGCCGCCGGCGCAGGGAGGCTCTGACCCGGTGGCCTTTGTCGCCGGTCGCCTGGCTCACTGCGATACGAGCCGCTCTGACGTCACCGCTCTGACGTCACCCGGTCCGTCGGCGTTCTATCGCGTCGAGTCCAGGTCTGTGCCGGAATATGTGCCCGTGTTGAACGGGATGTCCGGCGCTGGACGAGGCCCCGAGAGTCGGGAGGCGTGTGGAGTTGGCGATGCGTGTCGGTGCCCCGGGCGTGCCGACTCCTGGAGTAGGTCTAACGGCCAAGAGGCTCCACGTGTCCTGCCCGATCACTGCGCGCTGGGCTGTGTTCCCAGTCGCAGTTTGATGAGGAATATGCATGGTTTGGCGCGCATGGGAGAGACAGCAATGCTGGTGAGGAAGAGATGAACGTTGGCTACGGTTTGTGCATCGGCCGTCGAGCAGAGTTTTGTGACGTCTCAGACGTCACAAAACTCGGCGAAGACGATGCCGCCACTTGTCAGCCGTGTTTTAGTTTCGTTTCTACACGCGAAATAATGCCGAGAGGTGCTTTGCTTCAACCATGAAAGCATAAGCATTTTCATAAGCATAAAGCATTTACATTCCCCA
Source organism: Ashinkailepas kermadecensis (assembly GCA_034440615.1). Taxonomy (NCBI): domain Eukaryota; kingdom Metazoa; phylum Arthropoda; class Thecostraca; family Neolepadidae; genus Ashinkailepas; species Ashinkailepas kermadecensis. Next base: position 233,973 of record JAOTOM010004616.1, on the reverse strand, counting down.
ACGTCCGACGACCTTAGCCCACCAATAGACGTCATAAGAGAGGGGCGTCCCTCCCCAACCCTCTTGGCGACCGCAAGTCTGCATTGCCCCCGTGCAAATGTCGTCAAATTGGATCAAGTTCCTGAGTTCTCGACCGTGTGTCTGTCTTCAGAGGTTACCGAGTCCACCTTTGCACCACCTTTTCCTCAGGTAGTCGATATTAGTTCGTAATGTAGCTTTGCTCCCACATCCCACCTTGGCTGCCGACGTTCTCCACTTACGCCCAGACTTGATAGGGTACGCCAGCGACGTTTTACACGTACAGACACGGCCAACGTCCAATGACAGAGAACAATTACTCCGGTCGATTGAAGCCATTCAGGTACATAACACACATCTTGTATTATATGGTTGTGTATTAGAGCTACCACTTTTTGGCACGGTGGCACAACACGGCAACCCGTACAATGGCACGCGTGCCTTTTGCTGTGCCATGTCAGAATTTGCCGTGGCACTGCCGTGTCAGTGCCGGCCCATCGTTAACAACGATATTGAAGTATATAGACTTTATTAATATAAGATTAAAGTATGTGCACTTTAATCTTAGATTAGATATATATATATATATATATGATTTTAGCTATATACTCAAATTCCCTTAACGCTGAATCCAGGGTTCCAAGATTGCAAGGAGAAAAGCTTTAGTAAAAGTATATGGGAGGACAATGCAATGTCGAAATAGTGCTGATTTCGTCATTGTGTTGAATGTTTTTTCAGCTCTGGTATTGTGAGCTTTCTTCATTAGTCAATATTTTCCTCCTTCTTAAATTGACCCCTTTTCTTTTGGCGTGCCCTTTGGCGTGCTAACATCCAGCTCGCTGCGCCCTGTGCCGCGCCGTGGCGTAATTTGCCGCGCCCGTGCCGTGTCCCGTGCCGTGTCCCGTGCCAGTTTTTGGAAAACAAGTGGCAACTCTATCGTCGGGCGCTCCCTGCAGCCCAGCAATGGTGGGCGCACCTCGGCCGCCCTTGTCACGGGCGACGGTGAAGCCAGAGCAGGTCGGCTGCCGTGCACAACGCACACACACGAGTTCATTCGAACGGCCGGACGCGACGCGGTTAGCCCGTCGCGCGTTTGAAGCAGCAGTGAGATAACTTTCCCTTCATCTTTGTTCACAACAAGGGCTCGGCGGCGGTGTCACGCGCTGGACTGACAGTGCGGTGCAGCATTTCAAGCTATGCTGGCCGGACTCTGTGCCACGCCGGATATTTTCATTTTGAGACCGCCAACTTTATCGCGACATTCCTCCTGAAGTGCTGACAACTTGTGTTCAAAGCACAGAGGTTTGCGGTGGCGTTCGTTGGCGCGGGCGCGCCTTGGATCTGGTGCCGCATCCGCCGCTCACCGTTCGTGCCAGACCTGTGTCAAATGGGTATAATTGTTGGTTTGTGTACTGGGGTCTCGAGTTCAGACCTGGGCTAGGTGAGGGTTCGGGGTATTAACGCTTTTTATTTCTGCTCTTAGTTATGCAGTGTGGTGAATGCATCGCATCCCGAATCACCATAGCTCTGAATATATGCTTGGAAGTGCGTGGCTGTATAGACATTGAAGGCGATAAGCGAAGACTGATATACACGGCGAGTCGACTTCACCCGCTCTCGCTCGGCCAGCGCTCCTGTGGGCACCTTTGTTTTTTTTGGGGGCTTTATGGCGCTTCGACCAGAATTGATCATTCGCGTCCTGTGGGCGCCTTATAGTAGTTGATTGTCACTACCAAAGAAGAGTTTCAGCCAGTGCATATTACAGTTCTTTTTAGCTGTTGGCAACAACTTCATAAGAAGCTGAAGCGAAAATGCTAAGCGAACAACAGGTTATGTCCATTGGCATAGCCTGTTTGTTTTGCTGTGCAGTGATGCACTCTTCAGACGTGCACTTTTGAAGACTGTGCAGCGCTGCACTGAGCACTGCTGCTGATGATGTTGTCAGCACTCCTGACCGCGTCCTAATTGACTGAACTTGATGACTGAAACAGACAGATGATGGGCGCATGCAGGCCCTGGGCGCATGCAGGGGAAGTGGCCGGACCGGCGGTCACGCGAAACTGCACTCTATTTTATTTCTTGCGCTTGAAGTATTCGTAGAAAACGTCGCAGTGAACGGCCATTTGCTGTCTGGGAAACCGGGGCAGTGTTTCTCACTGCAGAGGTCGCTGAATGTCCAGCTGTGGGTGGAGTGGGATGAGCGGGGGCACGTCAATACTTAGAACGTACTCAATTGATGCCAATACGTAAACAATAAGGTGTTTCCCAACGAATTCTCATGTGGGATGATGACAATGAGATGTGTCCCTCATGTCCGCAGCCGCATCTTCCATGTGGTCATCAATGCTAGAACTTCGTCAGGCTGGCGCAGGCAGGAATCTGAACCAATTTTATATTTCTCTGTTCCAGCCGTGGTGTCTCAATCATACGCAGCAGCTTGTACATCGTTGTTATCGATTTTCAACAGAAGTGTGGACATGCGTCATGACATGACGTGGACATGACGTGCTTTGAGCGTCATATCTGGCGACCGTTGGAACTTGTTGGATGTGGCTGGTGCGCTATCTCTCCCTCTCTTGTTTCAATGCTGGACGGCCACCGTGCGGCATCTACCCCTGTCGATATGGCCACACAGTACCGGTCGGCCCTCAGACACCGTGTCCACCCATGTCGACAGGGCCACACAGTACCGGTCGGCTGGTACCGGCCCTCAGACGGACGGTTCTATCGAATAGATATAACTATTATTAATAGAATATAACTATTAGAACTATACAATTAGATTCGATTGGAAATTCCGGGGCATTGCAGTTTGGCAGTAACAACTGTGATGTCATCGAATTTGATGGACATGAATTCGGAACGTTGTATCTTGTGCGGGCTGGCATTTTGCTATTCACATCAGTCCTGTTGGTATATCGGGCCTCCACACATGGGAGCTCTCTGCATTCTTTTTTTTTGCACGATGCCGTCAGAAAATGTATATGGGTACATCCGTCCGGTAATGTATAGTCTGAACTACGGATGGTGGGGTGCTGTCGCTGCAATGGGCAATGCAAACTTTGAGGGATGGATACTACCTTTCAATGGTAAAATAGATTGCTACTACATACCAGAACACCAGTCCATGGAAAAAATCAATAATAATGAACTCGTTAATTTACCAGGTGTGTGCCGCAACTGTGCGGCCATTTCCACTGAATCGTCCACGACGCTGAAGAATCGTTTTCTAAGGACAGCTCTGAGCCGCTTGATGGCGCAGAGCTGTCCTTGGAACCAGCGCCGGCTGGCTGGCCACACGGCGTCGCCACTCTGGGCCAACGGTCACCGAAAGTTCGTACCGCCAGCGCGTCTCGAACCCGCAACCACTCGGTTACGAGACGAGCAGTTTGCCACTGCACCGCCAGCCTCCCGCGAACGTCGCGTGCTGCGCCGCCTAATTTTGTTTTCAGGTTCAGCCCATTCGTCCCAATGAGCACGTTTCATGAGCGAATCCCGGGAATGCAATGTGACGTTCCGATGGTACGATGGCGTGCACGTCAGCGCCGATGTGGCAACACTGACAGGCGGGGCGGGGAATGGAGGGGGGGAGCTCATTGATACAGTTGGCCCTGTCGGCTGTCGGTGTGGCGGCTCAAACTGTGGTTCTCAGCTGGTGGATGGTCCGATTTCCGTAGATTCGTCGCTACTTTCAGCTTCGGTTCGTAATCTAGCTGTTGCGGTCTGTGGCTCAGAACGAGGTGATCGCCTTAAGAGTTGCCGTTTTCTCTTGACAATAAATGCTTTGGCGTTTCCATTCAGCGTCGCCTGGCGCGGGCCCCGTTGATCCTCGTAAAATTGTATGTCTTCTGCTTTGTTGTCTGAGAGGAGTCGGCATCTTAGCTCTCTTCAATAGCATTGGGAGCTCCGATGTCCCAGAGCTTGTTCAAATTTTCTGAGACCTTCTCTCTGCCTTTGTCTGTGTCAGTTCCCGTCATCTTGCTCTTCTGCAGCGATCACTCTTTCCACAGTAACTCCAGCTTTTTGTCGCAATTATGTCTGTTTGCCGTCTTTATGCGTGCCATGTTGCAAAATGTCAGCTCATTTTCTCCCGTGATTTGTCCGCGGCCTTCTTGTCACTAGTCGCTCAGTTGGCGCAGAGGAAGTGCCGGAGAACTTGGCGCGTGGTTCGCAAGTTGGCGCCACCGATGGAGGAAAATGGCTGACCTCAGAGAAGGTGGTGCTGCTGTTGCTGCTTTCTTTTTTTGCCGAGTCAGTAACCTTCAGAGTATTCCCACTTCTGGTTGTTAACTGTTTATCCATTGCTAAGTCTAGGCTGACGCGAAGCTGCCTCATGTACTGCTCCCGTAATGCCTTTCTCTCGCCGTCGTGCTCTTTTATCTCATTCGCATATGTTCACAGGAAGTTGTCCACTGCTTATGATATCATGTATGGGCACGTCGACATATTGTTTTTATTCGACATAGGTGACATAGACCTACATAGACCGGAACTGATGGGCCCAGTGGCGGCGACAGCCTCTTTCCTCACCATCCATGGCGCGTGGTGTCTCCGGTCATATGTGGCCTGCCTTGTCACAGGTGCTACGTCCATATTCGGCCTGCTGACGGGCCGACGACACCCGTGAGAGGCCCGCCCACCTGACCTGCTGACCTTCAGCGGCAGTGATGTGACCACCACCCCCCCCCCCGTCCGGTGGCGACCCCGCTGCCGCTGCACGCACGTGACCCGTGACCTAGGAAGGTGTGTCGGCGGCGGTGTCCCGCAGGCGGCCGCTGCCGCTGGGCGTGACTCGGTCTGGCGGAGGTGCGCGCTGCTCAGATGTGACGTCAGCGATGCAGGTCGAACCGCTGGACGCTGCCTGGCCAGAAGACAATACGATAATGCGCATTCCTGTAGCGAAGTCTTGAGTGGCATAATTAATGCTAGCGGAGAAACAATTAATGATGGAGGGGAAACAATTAACGACGGTGGAGGAACAATTACTGGTGGTGGAGGGAAATTTAATGATGGTGGGTGCACAATTAATGATGGTGGAGGCACCATTAATGATAGTGGATGCACAACTAATGATGGCGGATGCACAACTAATGATGGTAGAGGCACCATTAATGATAGTGGATGCACCATTAATGATGGCGGATGCACAACTAATGATAGTGGATGCACAACTAATAATGGCGGAGGCACCATTAATGATAGTGGCTCCCGATCGACCCGATTCAGAGCGCCATATCTCGACAACCAATCGACCCATCAACACCAAACCGACACCTCAGTGTTGCCACGACAATTGCCAACCTCGCAATGGCAATCGTTTCCGGGTCACGCGCCACTCGCACGTGAAGGGGGGGGGGGGTAGAAAGTGAATGAATCCACCATTTCGCTATAATTAATTATGCCACTCAAGACTTCGCTAAAGGAATGTGCAGACTGACATCGGGCGTGGTACCGAACAGGTGGTTACCAGAGGAAAGCATCCGTCTAATAGTGATGCGTTTTATTAAGCTGTTCAACCGACGTGGTGTTGGTGTGGCGATTAATACGAGACGGAGTCGGCACAGAACCGGTTGTTCCGCCGGGTGTTGGTCGATGGCCACACCTTGAGCAAGCCCCACAGGCGGCTGCTGCTGATCTGATATTGCCACCGTCACTGCCGACAAGGGCACAGACCGCGCGGCCGCCGCGCCACCCGTACCGGACGAGGTCGGGTCCAGACCCGACCCGGGCCGGGACACAGGCCGGACCCTTCTGACCGGACCCAAGCCGGCAGCCGGCACGACCCGGACCAGATCCCAGACGTGTACGGATCCCAGGCTGAGACGCAGGCCGCTTCCAAGCCGGATGCGCGCCTTGTCCTGTCAGAGGCGAGTAGTCTGGGGTTAAATTTCCCGTCTCGCAGCCGAAAGGTTGTGGGTTCGAGCCCCACCTGCAGCTACTCTTCGCCCGCGTCACACCGACGTGACAGACTGGCGACGTCGTGTGACCGAACGGTCGACGTGTCGCAAAACCAATAGCCAACAGCCAAACAACCACCGCCTTGTCATCCTCGAATGGCAGACAGGATCCAGATTGAGTTGGACCGGGTCCCAGACCACGCCGGGTCCCGAGCCACACCGGGTCCCTGCACGGCCACCCACCCGGTCGCGGCCGGACTCGCGGCGCCTGATGCCGCTCCCAATTGATCTGTGCCGCCGGTTGCCCAACTAATTAAATCCCGTATGCAGCGACATCCCTTGGGGGCCGGCCGCCGATCCGATGTGCGTCTATTAACACTGGCCGGTGTTTGAGAGGTGACACAAAAGCCAGCAAATGTTAATCGAAAGTCCACGAAAAACTGGCGGGTACATCCAACACTACAGCCAGTGTAGAATTAGACCGGATTCCATGAAACGGAATAAGGAAGGGACGGGGTTGGGCAGTTAAGAAGTAACTTCCGCTTTGTTGTCCGGTCAGGCGAGAGGGGCTTTGGCGCACATCGGCTGCTGTGGCTACATGGGTGCCTAGCACGCGGCCAGCACTTCACGGGATCGACACTTCGATCCTGCTTCCCTTCCACCGGCAGTGTTGTCAGTCGTGACCATTCGATATTGGAAACAGCAGACACGGGTTTACAGCGGAAACGTGCTCGCACGACTCGCCAAAGACTCGCCAAAAAGTCGCCAAGGAGTTGCAGTAGGGTCCGGCAAAAATGAGCCAGACAGTACAGAACAAAATGAGAATGAAATAAGCAATCTAGCGAGGAGATGTAGAATAGTTACCAATGTAAGATATCGGCGATAAGTAATTATATTCGTAGAAATAGTTTCGATGCCATTAGTCATTTTTGTCGGCGAGAATGCCGAGATCAGAATAATTCAACAACCGATAACCTAACCAGCAGTCGTCATTCATTTCCCCTGCTCCTATCTACATCGCACTCGCCTGCAGCACATTTGGCCAGCACTTGGCAGTATTTGGCCTTGAAGCCACGAGAGTAAGTTGCCGCTGTGGGCGCACCGGGTCCCTGGTGCAAGCGGTCACAATTTGGCCTTGAAGCCACGAGAGTAAGTTGCCGCTGTGGGCGCACCGGGTCTCAGCGAGCCTCCCAGCTGCGCCACGTGCGCAGCTGTGTGAGTCGCAGCTGGCCGGAACGCGAAGTGGTGACGCCACTCTTTCCTCGCGGTCTTTCATTCAAGTGGCATTGAGACCCCCCCCCCCCCCATTCCACCGCCACCACCACCACCACCACCACAAGAGGTCCCGCACCGTACGCGAACAATGTCATGCTTTGGAAGTTAACTTCCAATTTTGGGAGGTTAACTTATAATTTGGAAACTACGAACGTTGAAAATTGTGAACTTTGGAGAATATGAACGCCTCCCAATGGCATGATGCATGCTAAAGGCTGACCGGACGTGCGGTCAGGCAGGGGCGGTGGAGAGGTGCCGCCACATCCCGCCCCACACTGACACCCCCTGTGTGGAACTGATCGTGGGTCTCAATGTCAGATCTGTGTGCACTCCGCAAGTGTCATCGGGCCATGACCAGCTGGCAGGCCATCAGTTGGTTCAGAAGGAGAAGAGGGAAATTAGCTCCAGCACCCTCTGCACCCTCCGATGGCGGCGGCGACAAACATCGCGGTGATTTGGGATGAAAGATTGTTCGCTCAATACCCATCGGGGCTAATTCTCGTCGTTTGGAAAAAATACAAGGAACAAAGAAAAACTAGACGCATGGTTATCAAGATTAATATATAACCACAAAGAGATAGCACGCGGGTAATTACATTGTAGGCCGCCAGTACCAGTATCAGTGCCGTCGTACCGCCGCCACCAACTCCCCAGCCACCGTTAACGCTCCGCCTGAATATGCACAGCGCCATGGTCGCGTTGCTCGTTTGCAACTCGTGCAGTTGCAATTGAAACTCGTTTGCACCTCGTGTATTGCAACTCGTGCACCTGTCATGCTTCCTGTTTGTCCGACGTCAAGTACAGTTGACACTATGCTCGGCGGCGTCGGCTGCTCACGGCACTTAGCGGTCCACAACCGCCAAGGTCTGTAGAGACGTAGGGCGTGGTGCGGTACACAACCGCTAGGGTTTGTAGAGAGGTAGGGCGTGGTGCGGTACACAACCGCCAGGGTTTGTAGAGAGGTAGGGCGTGGTGCGGTCCACAGCCGCTAGGGTTTGTAGAGAGGTAGGGCGTGGTGCGGTACACAATCGCTAGGGTCTGTAGAGAGGTAGGGCGTGGTGCGGTCCACAACCGCCAGGGTCTGTAGAGAGGTAGGGCGTGGTGCGGTGCACAACCGCCAGGGTTTGTAGAGAGGTAGGGCGTGGTGCGGTACACAACCGCCAGGGTTTGTAGAGAGGTAGGGCGTGGTGCGGTACACAACCGCCAGGGTTTGTAGAGAGGTAGGGCGTGGTGCGGTACACAACCGCCAGGGTTTGTAGAGAGGTAGGGCGTGGTACGGTACACAACCGCCAGGGTTTGTAGAGAGGTAGGGTGTGGTGCGGTCCACAGCTACTAGGGTTTGTAGAGAGGTAGGGCGTGGTGCGGTACACAACCGCTAGAGTTTGTAGAGAGATAGGGCGTGGTGCGGTCCACAACCGCCAGGGTATGTAGAGAGGTAGGGCGTGTGGCGTTACACAACCGCCAGGATTTGTAGAGAGGTAAGGCGTGTGGCGGTCCACAACCGCTAGGCTTTGTAGAGAGGTAGAGCGCGTGTTGGCACACTATCATGTATCTTCATATCTGAGTGCTGAATTTCGAAGGCATTGATGTGCCAATTTATCATGCTTCAGTGCTAATTTCGAAACGGTTTCACAGACGCCAGCCCAGCCAGCGCAGTATTCCACTAGTCCTTGGTGTCAGTAGCGTTTCGTCGGCTTCCCATGTCTCGTGCATCTCGGTTATTTTGCTTCAGAATTGAGCAATAGGAATTATCCACCTTACGAAATTCGTCTTTCTGTTAAATTTGTGCGTCATTGCAATCGGCCACGTTCCAGATGAGCAATTCGTCCACAATTTCGCCGGATCAAGATCCGGATGACGATCCGGATGATGTATGGTCGGATATGGGAATTTTTCGGTCAGTTCTTTCCCTGTAGCACCACGCTCAAGCATAATGTTAATGTGGGCATGTTGGTGGTCATGCATCCCAGCAGAAGCCGAGCCCATATTCCAATTATTTTCGGTGTGTTTTCAACGATGGCTGAAGCTCCTGGGAAATCCCAAGATTCAGTTCAAGTCACGATCCTATTCTTCCAGTCTTTGCACCGTTGTTAATTGTTTTTATTTTGCATGTCAGCGGCTGGTGTTGCATAGCAGTAGAGCAAGCCATTAATTGCTTCAGGTTTAGGCGATTTCGGATTCCGGATTCCAGTCTCCTTGCTCGTTCGCCGACTTCGGGTCGCGGTGTGAGAGCATCGTTCCATGCGATTTTCACACCGCTATGGACCGCTGGTGGACCGGCCGGATGCCTAAGACCCAGGTGCAGGTGTTGTTCGCACATTCTGACCCAGACGTAGACGTGTGTGCACCGCTGCCAATACAGCGCCTGCACTGTGGGAAGGTTGACGGCATGCCTGCGGCGACGAGCGGAAGGAATTGTGTCAAGCGTGGCTCTGACAGGGCAGTTGCTACCGGCCGCTGTTGAGGGGCCCCACTCATGTAGTGGATGGGATGGCTGGTTCGCCTGCGAGACATGCCACCAGCGGCACCATGGCACAGCCGGATGAGTACTTGGCATGCAATGCTCTGCAACCCAGACAGCAGCAGTTCCTGTTTAATTGTGCTTCCACTATCATTAATTGCTTCCCACCAATATTAATTGTACCTCCACCGCCATTAATTGTTTCCACACCATCATTCATTATTACTCCACCATCATTAATTGTGCCCCCACTAGCATTAGCAATGCATCCATATCGAGAGGAAAGTTTTCAGAGGATGGCTTTGCATGTCGGCACGCTTAAGTGTGGATGTGGCAGCTTGCCATGCGGCTGCAATATTGAGTGCCGACTCTGGCGGCAGTCAGCCATCGCAGACTACTAATGCCAGACTATCCTCAAACTGGCGGTAGTTCCATGACAGGTCAGAAGGTGACTTCTTCGCGAGAAGTTCACACGATTTTCTGCCCGATTGTGCTTGTAGTCGCATCGCACCGGGGCGCGGTGAGGATATTACGCAAATCACACTTTTTGCCATAGAACTTGAAGGTTCATGTTGCCTTTCTATTGGACTGGTTTTTTGTCGTGCTATACCCACCAAGAAATCGCTTGGAGCTGGCTTACGTTTGGTTGATATGAGTTCCTCAGCGTGGTGATGAATAAGGTGAAAATATGGGAAAATATTCGACATTGACCCTAATCCGTGGCGGTCTTAAGACCTGGGGACTAAATTATTGTCGGACGATCTTATTTACCTTCCCGTATGTGTGGACAGCCACAACATATCTTGGGCATCTCCAATAATTTGAAAGATATACCGTACGACGCTCATTGGATGTTGAACAATTCAAATCCGCTTCAACTCCCAACGTCTTCTCCAAGTCTGCTCTTCACTCTGCCTTCACGGAGTCTGCTCTTCGCTCTGCTTTCACGGAGCCGGCTCTTCACTCTGCCTTCACGCGGTCCGCTCTTCACTCTGCCTTTACGGAGTCTGCTCTTCACTCTGCCTTGACGGAGTCTCCTCTCACTCTGCCTTCATGGAGTCTGCACTTCACTCTGCCTTCACGAAGCCTGCTCTTCACTCTGCCTTCACGGAGTTCACTCTTCACTCTGCCTTCACGCAGTCCACTCTTCACTCTGCCTTCACGGAGTCTGCTCTTCACTCTGCCTTCACGGGGTCTGCTCTTCACTCTGCCACACGTATTGTACACCGGAGTGATCCATATACTTTTGCTGGTGTGCCTTTGTTAGGCGAGGCGAAGCCCCGAGGCCTTTTGGCAACAGATTAAATTCCCTGAGGAGCTAACAAACCGGGCGCGTCCATTCTGGTTTTAGTGGCAGCAATTCACTGATTAAGCGCCGTTGGGGCGTCTGATCAGCCACTGGTGCGGCTCCCCTTTCTCTTATTTTTTTAAGTATTCAAACAGAGGCCAAGCCAGGCATCCATCTACGGGGAAGATGAGTGGCGTGGGTTCTGAACATTGCATGACTCTTGAGTGGCCTTTTGAAATATATATATATATATATATATATACATAAAGCAACATTTGAAAGAGCTAGTGAACAGTCGGGCACACGTAATTGGGGGCAGATGCTTGTTGTTAATCAACTTCGTCGGAAAATACACGGAGGTGCTTTGTGTTCTGTCAGTTTGGTCCGGCACGCTTCCGATGCGGGTCACACGTGCGCACAATGCCGAATCGGCAGCCCGTGGATGTTGGCTACCAACTTGGGTGCCGCCAATGCATTGCCATGTGTGTTGACCGCGCTGATGAGGCCTGTCGCGCATAGACGTCCCGCCAGGCGGCGTGCTTCAGTCTGTCAGAGTTCGGCCTGCAGTTTGCTAGAGTTTGACCTGGAGACTGTCAGAACGCAGTGTTCTTCCTCAAGGCAAGTCCAAGTCCAACGAGGAAGTCGGCGGTAGACCGTCGCCAGACCGCCTCGGACGCTTCGCCCACGTTTTGATAATATCGTGCACTTGAGCCACGGCAACCGTGCCGTTTTATCCGCTCCGATTGACTCATGACTTCCGATTGACTTGACTTGACCCATCCACACTTGTGCGTAATTACAAATGCCTCGAGTCCCACCCGTTGTTCAGGGTCAATGGTAGGGAGCATCAGTGATGCGACCTTTGACAATGCCAAAGTCGCTATAACGGCTACGAGCATGGAATGAAATGCCAGTGGCTATGAGTTCTCGAATAGACGCACTCAACATCATGATCTCTCAGCTCTGCCTAATGTCAGTCAACGATGGGCATCGCTCGCGATGCCCACCGATATATATATATATATATATATATATATATATATATATATATATATATATATATATATATATATATATATATATATATATATATATGGCGGGCTCTGTCGGTATTTAGGAGTTGAGCAGGAGGTGCGCCGGGCACCAGCGGACGTGACAGACAGGTCCGCTTCCACCCAGAGTGTCGCGACAGCCGACGCGCGCCACCTGTCGGTCGACCGTGTCGTGTCGTGTGGTGTTGTGTTGGCGCGTTTTTCTGCACAGCTGCGCGGGCGGCGAGCCCGCCTGCAACGGCTGCCCGGCACAGGGCTCATGCTGTCTGTATCCGTGGATATTGACACGGCCCGTCGCCGAGTCGGTGACCAATTGTGACAGTCTGTGGCAGACTGTCATAGAGGTTCGCTGACTGTGACAGTCTGACGGGCCGACCGTGACAGACCGACTGTGACAGACCGACTGTGACATACCGACTGTGACATACCGACTGAGACAGACCGACTGTGACAGACCGACTGTGACAGACCGGCTGTGACAGACCGACTGTGACAGACCGACTGTGGCAGACTGGAAGACCTACTGTAACAGGCTGGAAGACCAACTGTGACAGGTTGGCAGACCGACCGGTGCTGGTCAGCTGGACTGGCATGGTGGACACTGAATAACCATTGCACCCCGGGCGCGCTGAACCCCAAATAACCACCCAGACCACGCGCTGCTGAACCCCACATAACAAGAGAGACCACGCTCTGCTGGACCCCGCATAACCAGCCAGACCACGCGCTGCTGAACCCCACATAACCAGCCAGACCACGCGCTGCTGAACCCGACATAACCAGCCAGACCACGCGCTGCTGAACCCGACATAACCAGCCAGACCACGCGCTGCTGAACCCCACATAACCAGCCAGACCACGCGCTGCTGAACCCCACATAATCAGCCAGACCACGCGCTGCTGAACCCACATAACCAGCCAGACCACGCGCTGCTGAACCCCACATAACCAGCCAGACCACGCGCTGCTGAACCCCACATAACCAGCCAGACCACGCGCTGCTGAACCCCACATAACCAGCCAGACCACGCGCTGCTGAACCCCACATAACCAGCCAGACCACGCGCTGCTGAACCCCACATAACCAGCCAGACCACGCGCTGCTGAACCCCACATAACCAGCTGGACCACGCTCTGAACATCAGTCTGTGACCGACCCTTGGAACACGGCATGCAGCTGAGGGATGGGCTGTGCCAGATTGCCAGACGGACTGTGATGGATTGACAGACGAACTGACCAACCAGCTGTGCCTGGCTTTGACTGACTGATGCATGCTACATAGAATCTGCCGGTGCGTTAGCCGTGTTTCACAACAGTTACGAGAAGTCTTGTCGCCAGCTCGCTTTGCAGTCAGCCGGCAGTGGTCTTTTATCCTTTATTGCCGCAATTTTCGGGACGCCATTCAACCCACATTGTTGTTCTGACGGACGCACCAGGGAAATGGTTTACAGTGCAGACGCCTCCAGTCGACGGCGCTGATGTGGGTCCATTCGGCCGGACATTGCGCCACGACTGGCGCACATTGCGCCACCCGTGTCCTGCGCACACCCCTGGCAGCTCCACTTCTCCATGGTGCCACACCTGCTGCCTCCATGGTGCCACACCTGCTGCCTCCATGGTGCCACACCTGCTGCCTCCATGGTGCCACACCTGCTGCCTCAAATGTCACGGGTGGAAACACACCCCCGGCAGCTCCACTTCTCCATGGTGCCACACCTGCTGCCTCAAATGTCACGGGTGGAAACACGCCCTGTAGGCGCAGGCAGGGTCAATGTACCTCGGCGGCCAGGGGATGTAAATTGTGGCTCCCAGTGGCCACGTCTGGCACACTGCTCTATGGCTCCCAGTGGCCATGTCTGGCACACTGCTCTATGGCTCCCAGTGGCCATGTCTGGCACACTGCTCTATGGCTCCCAGTGGCCATGTCTGGCACACTGTTCTATGGCTCCCAGTGGCCATGTCTGGCACACTGTTCTATGGCTCCCAGTGGCCATGTCTGGCACACTGCTCTATGGCTCCCAGTGGTCATGTCTGGCACACTGCTCTATGGCTCCCAGTGGTCATGTCTGGCGCACTGCTCTATGGCTCCCAGTGGCCATGTCCGGCACACTGTTCTATGGCTCCCAGTGGCCATGTCTGGCACACTGTTCTATGGCTCCCAGTGGCCATGTCTGGCACACTGTTCTATGGCTCCCAGTGGTCATGCCTGGCACACTGTTCTATGGCTCCCAGTGGCCATGTCTGGCACACTGCTCTATGGCTCCCAGTGGATGGGCGCTGTATGACCAACGCAGTCGATGCGCCCTTAAGCCCAAATAACCAACCAACCATGTCTGGCACATTGCTCTATGGCTCCCAGTGGCCATGTCTGGCACACTGCTCTATGGCTTCCAGTGGCCATGTCTGGCACACTGCTCTATGGCTCCCAGTGGTCATGGCTGGCACACTGCTCTATGGCTCCCAGTGGTCATGCCTGGCACACTGTTCTATGGCTCCCAGTGGCCATGTCTGGCACACTGCTCTATGGCTCCCAGTGGCCATGTCTGGCACACTGTTCTATGGCTCCCAGTGGTCATGCCTGGCACACTGTTCTATGGCTCCCAGTGGTCATGCCTGGCACACTGTTCTATGGCTCCCAGTGGCCATGTCTGGCACACTGCTCTATGGCTCCCAGTGGCCATGTCTGGCACACTGCTCTATGGCTCCCAGTGGCCATGTCTGGCACACTGCTCTATGGTTCCCAGTGGCCATGTCTGGCACACTGTTCTATGGCTCCCAGTGGTCATGCCTGGCACACTGTTCTATGGCTCCCAGTGGCCATGTCTGGCACACTGCTCTATGGCTCCCAGTGGATGGGCGCTGTATGACCAACGCAGTCGATGCGCCCTTAAGCCCAAATAACCAACCAACCATGTCTGGCACATTGCTCTATGGCTCCCAGTGGCCATGTCTGGCACACTGCTCTATGGCTCCCAGTGGCCATGTCTGGCACACTGCTCTATGGCTCCCAGTGGTCATGGCTGGCACACTGCTCTATGGCTCCCAGTGGTCATGCCTGGCACACTGTTCTATGGCTCCCAGTGGCCATGTCTGGCACACTGCTCTATGGCTCCCAGTGGCCATGTCTGGCACACTGTTCTATGGCTCCCAGTGGTCATGCCTGGCACACTGTTCTATGGCTCCCAGTGGTCATGCCTGGCACACTGTTCTATGGCTCCCAGTGGCCATGTCTGGCACACTGCTCTATGGCTCCCAGTGGCCATGTCTGGCACACTGCTCTATGGCTCCCAGTGGCCATGTCTGGCACACTGCTCTATGGTTCCCAGTGGCCATGTCTGGCACACTGTTCTATGGCTCCCAGTGGTCATGCCTGGCGCCAGGCCAATAGTGGCTCCAGAAAGTCATGTCTGGCACGCTGTGCTATGACTCATGCCTGGCACACTGTTCTATTAGACCAGCGGCGGCTGAACAAGTGAGGTTTCCCCACACATCCACGGGTTCAGGCTTCGGTTGTTTGCCACGCAGCCGCCGCCCAGTTGCCTGTTGCCACAGCGCGCTCCCCGTACACTGGCATGCGGCCGTCGCTGGGAGATGCGCTTGGCGCCGTGGGGGCGTGGCTGCTTCGGCGTGGCATGGGCGTAGCTGAGCTTGGGCGTGACTGTCGTCGTCAGCTGGATAAGCTATCTAACTCGCCTGGAGTTGTTCAGCTGCAAACGTGCACAATTCCCGCATCGCATGCTTTGCCAGCTGTTTTCCTCTCAAAGTGTCTCCTGCTACTGCCGGAGAGCCGGAAAGGTCACCTTGTCTATATCAGACTATTAGCAAGCACATGTCCCACAGTATACGCCGGCTTGCCGTTTTAGCAGCCTGACATTAATATATTTGCAATGAGCTAGCAACCATGGCTCCTGTGTTATCGCGTTGCCGTTTTTCCTTAAATAAATTCGTCATCAGCAATATTTTTGGATGGAGCTTTGCCCATCCCGTTCATTCGTGCATTCTTCACATTGTTCATTACCATGACCTTTTGCGCGCGTAGATCAGGATGTGCGTTCACTATTTATTGTGCTTCTGTGCCCATGCTCTCCAGTTGCTGGCCGTGGTGCGTGCACGCGTGACGCGTCCTCAGTCGCCCGCGCCGACAGCCGCTGACGCTCCCCACGCCCACAGCATGCGACATGAACGTGCACAAGAGGTGCCAGGACAGCGTGCCCAACCTCTGCGGCTGCGACCACACCGAGCGACGCGGCCGCATCGAGCTGGGCATCGTCGCCGCCGGCAACAAGCTCACCGTCGAGAGTAAGACTCTCGACCCTGGGGAGGCATCGACGGCTGTGGCGGGCGGCGCCAATGACGCCGCTCGTGATGATTCGGAGCTGTAAACACGCTTAACGTCTCCGCGCACGAAGCGACAGACGGAAGTCTTCGGCCCCGAGCAGTTCGGCGGAAGCTTCCCGGTCGTCGGGCATATATCTCCCACCCCTAGCCTTCGGGTGTATGTCTCCCGCCCCCAGCCGTCGGGCGTATGTCTCTCGCCCCCCAGCCATCGGGTGTATGTCTCCCGCCCCTAGTCGTCGGGTGTACGTCTACCGGGAGTCAGCACGTGGCAGGATCTCGTGCCTTTGTGCTGCCGACGTCTGGCCAGTAACGGCGCACGTTTGGCGGTGTGTGCACGCTGACGGCACAGGTCGCCCGACTTTGGTCATTTCGCCCGGGTCGCCCATTTGGCGACTGAAACCGCCCATCCCCGAGCGTCTCAGTCCCCGTCTCCGTCATGTTAATCTGCCCGGGAGGACAACCGAAGCATTCAGTGGTGTTCATTTGAGAGGTTACGACTTGCGGCTGCCGTCGAGAAAGGTTTATCATGTTCGGATGTTCTCTTTGAGGTCGCTTATGGTTGGTGGCTGCCAACGTGGTCACTCACAGTTTACGCTCGCCAGTTTACGTGGCTCGCTATCACTATACGTAGCGGCCGGACGCGGTGCCGCTGTGCAGCCGGCCATGGGCTACTGCCGTGTGGGGTAGTCGCTGGTGATGGTGGCTGCTGTGTGGGGTAGTCGCTGGTGATGGTGGCTGTTGTGTGGGGTAGTCGGTGGTGATGGTGGCTGTTGTGTGGGATAGTCGCTGGCAGTGTTGGATTTTCACTTATCGTTCTTGGATTCGGAGTGCATAATCCTTGAGTTCATGCAATTACGGAGTGCATAATATCTGGTAACCATGGGGAGCATACAAATTACTGAAACAAAAAATAAGTCTTGTTTTTTTCATTCAAGAAATGAAAAGAACATTACAGGTGTTTTATCCCACAAAGCCTAAGTATGCCTCCTGATGCTGGATCACATAAAAATAGTATTTACTGGGAATGCAAACTTCACATAGCAGTCATATGTGTTGTGGTGCTGAATAAATCATAAATACACTGAAAAAAAATTGAAGAACGTGACAAGTCAACGTTGGTGGTCATTTTGTCCAAACGCAGAAACCAAGGTAATACCAAGGGAACTAATGCTAAAACTAAGGGAACTATGGCTAAAACTAAGGCTTCGACAAACTGAACTAACATTGGGTACTAATATGACTAACCAAGGGAACTAATATAACCAGCTATGAAAACCAACATAACTAACTAGGGCTACTACCAGGACTAACCAAGTTCACTAAGGCTACGAGCCAATGGTACTAAGGAAACATTGAAGGGTATAAAAGGTAACTAACCCCGGGTACTAAGGCGACTAACCAAGGATAATACGATATTAACCGAGGCGACCAACGTAACCAACAGGCAGACAGCCTGGACCGACTAAAGCATTAACATGAATACTAAGGCGAACAACCAAGGGTACTAATACGACTAACCATGTATACTAATGACACTAACGAAGAAAAGTAAGATAACCAACGAAGAGTACCAACAAATATACTAGTATGATTAACCATGGGTACAACCAGTAATAACGAAAAATACGGTGACAAACAAAGGCAAATTATGCGACAATCATCGTGGGCGATTCGGAGTAAGGGATGTGTAGGAGGTCCGGTTATGGGCTGGTAGGGTTACAACCCACCTTAGAGGTTGCTAAGTCCCATCAAGCACTTAGCAACCGATTTCCCAAGACCTCAGTAGTGAGATCTCTTCTTGCCCGTGGCAGCAGCGACGGCCGGAGATGTTTCCGATGCTGTTGATATAAGGCGACATCTGCTGTCGAAACACTGCAGGCGGCGCCCAAATCGAAGCCATGCACGTTTCAGTAAGGTCCACGTCCACCAGGCCATGCACGTCTCAGTAAAGCCTACAATGCAGCCATATTCTTCCTCATTGTTGCGGACCGTGGGAGGAGGATACGATACCATGCCCCCAAGAGGTTTGATTGCAGTAGGTAAGTGACATTCTCCTGTACGGAAAATACATCCCAAAGTTTGTTTTGGTTTAGTTCTTAGGTAGAAAGCTATGTTTTGATTTAGTTCGAAGGTGAAAATAGATTGAAACCCGAAGGGTTTTTCATAATCGGTATATTTTTTGTTCGGGGGGGAGAGGGACTGGATTCCTCCACTAAGCCACCGCTGAAGCGCGTGTTTGGATCTGCCACTGATACTTGATGTACCGGTAGCATAGTTGAATGCATGGCTTGCCATATTTTCCCTGCAAGGACTTCTATCGGTTCTATGAATATCTGTCAGTGTTACGTGGTTTAGCCGTTAATCGGTGTGCCATGTAATTGGACACGTAAGAGGCAGGTGCAACTGTAGCAAGGGTACTTCTGATTGGAGACATACGAACAATATCGATAAGTATAGGGAAAATAAGCATAACGTTCGCTACCTGTCAGGTGATCAGTGCACTATACGTTCGCACTCGTCATTATTGGTAAAGCACCGCCGAAGTGGAATTCAAGAAGCCCCAACTGAAGTTTATTTATATGGGCGGCGATTAAGCAATATGTACATGCGAACATATAGTAGGAGGTTCGCCGAGTGTTACAAAGGTTAACAAAAGCTTTCATACAATTTTGCAAGACTGCATACAGTATGTCAAGTTTGCTTTCATTTGCTTCCGTACCACTTCTGCCGCAGAAGTATGCGCCGTGGCCAGGCGTGGAAACGTCGATCTCCCAATAGCCACAGTCAAAAAGTAACAAGCGTATTCTATAAAAAAATAAAACATGTTAAACAACGGTGCCGAAATGACCTATGCATGCCATCACATGTCAAAAAGGTTAGAACGGGCTCGATGGCTTCAAACTCTGATCTGATTCGAACCTATGTTGAATAGCAATGCTATTCAAAACAATGTCGAATAACAATGTTTGCATGTTCAATGACAATACGATTACTCTAGACTAGAATATCACATGATTAGCACAGCCTTCGGAGCCTCATGCTTCTCCTTGCATGACAACCCACACGTCAGTCAAACAGAGAACCTGGATAATCACACAAACAAAACCGAGACAACATGCTTTCGAGATCGCAGACGCCCCCCGCCCCCTCTTCGGCTGGCGACCTATGCGAGGGAAGAGAGCGCCGAGGGTGGACAGCGGCTGAGGGATGCTAGCATGTCTAGCACTTCTCCCACTTCTCTATGTCCCTGACGATTGATTTATCTTGGTCCATCTCGCAATGGACGTTCATGATCTTCGTTCGAATGAACCAGTTGTGTTTCTCACCGACCTCGCCGTTTTTTGGTGCAGGACGTAGTGAGACCCGCACCATAAGCCGACCGCTCCTTCCAGTTTCGCTGCGCGCACTACATGTTCCTCTTCAATGACTACACTCCATCCGTCTTCCTCCTCGAGAATGTGCGGGTATGGTGCATGGCCCTCGCCGAGGACTGTGCCCTCCTCCCCCATCACACGCAGGAGCGAGTTCATGGCGTTGTCTGAATGTAGCAAACTAAAGTTTAATTTTGCTTATTATGGAAAATGATCAAGGTGTCAAAGCAAAGCCATCGGAAAAGGGTAGAACAAAGATCGCATACCAGTTGCTCAGAGAACGCCCGACTGAGAAAGAACATCCATGCTTATGTTGCGTAGGAGCTCTTGCAAAGTACAAGCGATCACATTGTCTTGTTCCCAAATGTTCTACCGCAATAACAAAAGCTTAGGGAAAATGCAAAATAGCATTCAAGCACCCAAAAGGTGCACGAATGGCACTTTCCACGTCAGATGAAGCATGTTACAAACATACGTTTTTAAAGAGAATGTAATCCCAATAGTGGAAGAGTAACTTTGTGTGTCGAGGTTAACCCGGGAACGGCCGCTGATCAGCCGACCCTCTCCCTCAAGAGGAGATTTGGTCCCCTTCTCTTTTCCAAATTAGGCCCGTATAAAAAATGGGTTTCTCTGCATTGGATAGCTGCATCTCTCTGCGTGAGAAGTCATAGGTTCAGTCATGAAGTCGCGTGACACATGAGCTTGTGACTGGTGTCGATCTTTCTCAGTTCCGTCATAGTGCTCACATTTCCTAACATCTCTGATGACTGCGCATTTGGGTTTTGTTTTTCATGTCATCACATTCAGTCACTACATCTTGACATATGTCTTTCATTTTACTCACTATGCTTTGACATATGGTTTTAGGAACAGCCTTAGCTTGCAGGGACATTATGAAGTCTGCCACATCAATGGAGCTGCTCTTGTGGGTTGTTCTGATTGACTCCCGTTCCAAGAGGGTTCGTGTCACTGGTGAACAATCTGCAGTATCTATGCCACATCCACCATGGTCACCATCATTGCTTTCCGATTCCATTTCAAATTCTGACAATGTTTTCTCATCCGTCCTTTCCACCATTTCATGCCAACGATAATGTTTTCTGAATAGGTCGACTCTTCGACATATACGTGAGCATTTGTCACATGCCAAATAGAATCTTGGGTCACCTTCATGTGCTCTTGAATGCTTGCAATATTTGTGTCCGTTATGAAACTCGATATTACAAAGCATACACTGAAGCATATTGATTCCCTGAAATTCAAGATTGCAAATGTCTAGTGGATACTTTAATAAAAGGAAGAAATATAGTCCGAATCCTTGCTGGGGTGGCTTATGGACCATGGTTATATTGATGAGCAGAGCTTGTTGCGTGAACCTTGGCCCTACCACCCAATCTGTAAAATCCAGTTTAACGGCAGAATTGCGACAGAGTTTAACGTTCCACCAATGCACCGACACGGTAGCTCCTCCCCGGCTTTATCGCACCAGTTGCCAACTGACCCTCTCGATCGGGGCTAAATGCGAGCGCGTGCAGCGACTCGAACCCCATCTTGCCAGAACAGGAGAGACCAATGCAGGCCAGCGCTCTAGCCAATTGAGCTATCGGGGCAGCTACTTTGTGGTAAATGGTGCAAAAAAACAACATAAATTACTCTGATGTACTTTGTTTTTTTTGTGTGTGTGTGGGGGGGGAGGGACACATTCATAACTAACGGCCAAAATATCACAATGTAACAATTAAAACAAACCACAATCACAACCAGAGTATCAAGAGCTCCTGTGTAGCAAACAGCATTGAACAAAGAAGGTCATGTGGAAAAGTGGCAGATGTAGTGCAGCACAGGGCTGGAGAAAGTAGGAACAGAATAAAATCAGATAGGATGAGTGTTAACCTCGCTGGCAATGCAACGAGCAATAAGCTTGGATCAATGGATCTTTAATTAAATGCAGGGAATGTCGGGAATAAATTCTAGCTTACTATGGCCAGAAAATGTCACAACCAGCGCTTCACGGCTGCATGATAGTGAAAAGAAGGATTTGGATTGCATTACTGAAGTATGTACTCATGGAAATATTCATGTTGATAGCTTACAGAAGCTTGCATTGGCAGGATATATCATTTGCATACCACAGGAAATATAAAATAAGGGCTAGGGAAGGGCTTCCCAGCTGCTAGGGAATTATAGCAGCTGTTAGACAGCCATGTTAAACCAGTAAGTAGAAAGAATTTCAGTATAATACAAATTTCAGTCTCGTTTACAAAGGAAGGAAATAGTCGCATCATCTTACTTATACTCAGAAACACGTTTCAACAATATCTTTTTCTCAAAGTGCCACATTGGAACAAAAATACAAATTTCCTGCCTAACCTCTTCTTAAAGAACAATTTTTTTTTTCACCTTAGAAATAAAGAAGATCCAAGTAAAAAACCTTAACCTACCCTAAATTATCCTAACGACTGTGTTTGATTGACGGAGGTAAAATGTGCGCAAAACTTCTTTCCCGAACAACTTAAACTACAATATTACCCTCCTTTCTTGCTTCACTGAGGAAAAACGTGCAATTTTGTGAATGGCCCAGACTGCAATAATACCCATAGATGGATGGCCACATCATCACCATGTTAATAATCATCATTGTTTCCAGGTCTCAAATGCACCTTAAAGGACAAATTTAACCAAAATGTCAACCACCATTTTGAGGGTAGGTACGGCACTTCCACAATGATAAGTTATTCGTGAAGTAGGGTGGCATATACCACTTTCTGAACACTGAACTGACATTCCTCCCAACGGAGTATTGACATCGTACTTCGTGACGAGTCGTCATATAGTCTTCATATACAATTTCTAAGTCTCTTGTTGATAAGTATCATGCTGATGCTTACCATTGTGGATTTTGATGCACAAACATTTATTAGCACCATTCCAGGTAGGATTGCCTGCCTATGATGTGGACTGCTATTCAACATCAGTTGATAAGGATATAATTATATATTGCTATCACTAAAATATTTACCCCTAAATTAGGTATCTCAAAACAAAGGAAAAACGCGCACATATGAGCGTGCTCTCGGATCTAAATTGTGTTTGAAGAACTTATTATGGTAGGTGATATCGTTTCCGTGGCAAATTTCGACATCCTACTGGACTCATTTCGACATCTCACACCTAACGAAAACAAATTATTTTAACACTGCACTTCCAAGCCTCGTGCAATAGTGCATTATGTTGTTTTTATCCAGGATCAGTTGAGAATGACCACAACTACGAACTTCAAATGAGTAGGTATGTGGGGCAAATTTTCAAATTAGTTTCAAATTAAGTACAGGGGTATAGCTTGGTGTGTCTTTGAAAGGGCACCTGCCCATCAATCTTGGCTGTGCCCTCCGAATAATTTAGACTTTTAACATGTGGTATGCCTTCCAATCCATTTTGGCCCACCCATTGCCTTCATGTATTGTGCCTTCACAAACATTTTCACAAATTTGCACCTATGATTAGGTGGGTATCTCTGTGGGTGTTCAGAGATTGTAGCAGCCCTTATTTTTGCAAGTTATTGTCTGTTGGCCCAAAGATAGGCCTTGTGTATGCCCCATGCTTAGACCCAGGGAACTAAGAAGAAATTGTGCTTGAAGGTAATTATTCTTGGGTTCTTGGGCACCAAGAAGTACATTGAGATTGCTCTCGAAGGTAATGGAAAACAATATGATCTTTAAAACAACACTACACCCTTCACCCTGCAACAGTGAGTGACTGAGGTAGGTGTCATATATGACACTTACATGGCACCTATGACACCTATGACACCTGAAGTATCTATAGATACTTCAGTGTATCCCAATTAATTTGTACTTGGGTGTCAGATGTAAATAACCATATTCTGTTCTTGGCCTTATTTTTTTCTTAATTGAGTGTTCAAAAACAGTTCCGGCTAGCTGAGGTTAGGTTTGGTTTGTCATTTAAATTTTGGAAAAAAATTGTTAGGAAATTTTCCATTAAAAAATAATTGGTCAATTTGTGCTTTAAGGTGTTTTTTTTGTTCATTTGTATTTAATTTCTTCAGAATACCATGTTTATGAAGGTGACTAAGATGATAGGACCACTTATTTTTTTGCAAATGCAACTAAAAAAAATGGTTTACAAAATTTGAAACATTTCCAAGGTTAAAAAACCTGAGCTAACTTAGCCTAACCAAACTTAACTCATTTGTTTGCTTTATGGAGACAAATGCATGTAAAATCTTTTCTTGTTACTACCTTAAAGCACAATAATACTGAAAATTTGTGATTTTTTTCAGGAAAAAAATTTCAGAAAAAGAATTGATATTTTTCTTCTTCAAAAGCAGCTTAGGTTAGGTTAGGTTTCTTGTTTAATTTTGAGAGTTATCAAAAAATGAATTTCTTTGCATTAAACAAAAATTATTTGTTTTTCTCCAAAGGTATGTTATGTTAGGTTAGGTTAGGTTATGTTGTGTTGCATTTTTTTTTCTTTTTTTACATTTCTTTTCATGCTATGTTACCTAACGCAAAGCCTTTTTGCCATTATTATACCTGAAAAGTAAGCATTTGCACAGAAAATACGTGGTCCCATCATCTTAGTCACCTTCATAAACGTGGTATTCTAAAGGTAAATGTTTAAAAAAAACACCTTGGAGCACGAATTTACCAAATAATTTGATTTCTTGCATGGAAGGTTAGGCTAGGTTAGGTTAGGTTATGTTACATCTTTTCTTCTATATTTTGAACATTACTTGATACGCTAGGTATATTACCCAACCCCAAGCCACTTTTTGGGTGTTAGTTTTCCTGTCAGCTGACAAGTATGCATTTGCAGAGGAAATGAGTGGTTACATCATGTCCAGCATATTAAAAACACTGCATTTAAAAAATAAAATTCCGAGAAATCAGAAATTACCTTAAACTGGAAATTTACCACCTGGCAAGAAGAAGTTGGGTGGCGAGGGTGGGGTGACCTTACGTCAAAGAGAGAGCACTTTCCTTTCAGAAGAATGCATCGAACTGAAAATTGTAAGGGGTGCACTCAAGCCTTCCCAGAGGGGCTCCACCTTCCTCTGGAGGGGGGGGGCGCATTCCCCCAGTAGCCCCCATTGTAACCGTCCCTGATTGAATGACATCCATGTCTGGTGTGCTTTATGCATTCACACCTGGTGTGCTATCATGCACTTATCTCTCGGATGCACTGACACAGACCGACAGAAGATCGCAATGGACAGGTCAACATCCGATTTAGAATGTAAACATTTCTGGTATGTGGAGTTTCCAATCCAAATTGGCGAATTTAGACCCATTGAGCTACACTAACTCGACTGAGAAACATGCACACACAGGCAAAACACTCACCTTGCAGAGACATAATGCAGAATGAGAACGATGAAGAACGATGGAAGCCAGAGCTACATCTAGAACGATGAAATATGCACGTAATTAAAACAAAAGCGATTATGAGCCTGGCAGCGCAGCGCTATGCACAGCGTCAGAGTCTTGATACAATAATGGCGGCCGTCGTGGCAGAGGCCTCGTGTTCTGGAGCACTGTTACTACGAGCAAAACCATGACTGCTAACCAAGACATCTAATACTACCAGCAAACTCAACTAGGGAATTGGCCAACACAGCTACAAACTGGCCTAACTAATGCTTTACCAATTCAACTAACTATTCCCAGAACTAAGACATCACTAAAGCAAAGACAGCAAGATGTTGGTAGCATTGGTTAGTTGTTTTAGTTGTTTGACCTTAGTGACTAAGGAGGATACAAACAGCACAACCCCAGCAATAGCCGGTGTAGTTGGGGAGCTTAGTTTTCTTCTTAGTTGCTTGGTAGGGCACCAAGGCAATGACAAAGACGTTTATGCCAATTAGTTGCAGCACCTAACCCTGTCGGTGAATCTGTTAGTAGGCATGGTTAGTGCTCTTGGTTTTTTGCTCGTATTTCCCTTAGTATTTATCATCGTTAGTCAATTTGTTTTCAGTGTATGCTGTCATCGGCAGGAAGTGATGCATTTAATCATGATTGATTTTCCATGATAGTTTGAATATATTTCAACTTCAGGTATGTAGGTATATTGCTATGATGAAATATATTATTGAAGCTTAAGGTATCCACAAGACATGTCTTACACAGTTTACCTCCATGAAGCAAACAAATGGGTTGGGCTTGGTTAGGTTATGATAAGTTGGGTTCTACTCTTAAGTTGGACAATTTTTCAACTTCTTGTTTTTTTTTACTTCAAGGATTTGTTTTAAAAAAATGGACCAGGCAAGGTTAGGTTATGTCAGGTTATGTTCCTTAATTTGCATTTTTAAAGAAAAATTATGGTTGAAAATTTTCCCTTTTCACTACAATTTTTTTCATCGAAGGTTAGGCTAGGTTAGGGTAGATTATGCCACATTTCTTCTTACTTTTACACATTAATTTTACGCTATATTACCCCACTCCAAACCCATTTCTGGTTGTTGTTTTGCCTGCCAACTGAACAGTATGCATTTACAGTGGAAATGAGTGGTCACATCATGTAAACCACATTTATAAACATTGCATTGGAAAAAGGAATTCAAAGAACTCAAAATTACCCTAAACTGCAATTTACGAATAGAAACAAAGTGGCGATGAACAAGAATTATGCCATTCACATCAGGAACCACAAAACTTCAATATCCCTTATGGAAAATTATTGGTACTGAACCCTGTGCTGATGAAGAATGCCCGTGGCATGGCTGGATTAAAAAAAATAATGCATCAAGACTGAAAAAAATTGTTTTGAATAGGAATTTTAAATCCATTCATTTCATGCACCACCATAGACATTATGTTGAATGTGGAAATAATTATGTCTCATTGACAACACCAAAAATATACAAATTTCCACCTGTGATTAGCATGCTCCAACTGTTACCGATCAAAAGCCAGCATTAATAGCAATTAGCCATATTCGCCGCAATAGCATCGGCAGATTTAAAAAAAACAATTCCTACAAGGGGTATGCCAGATAATAGAAGCCACAGTAGATAATAAAGCAGCACCCACTCTCTTCCCAAGACGCACACCTGAGGAGAACGAAAACAGAAAAAATAACAATAATTGCCTCCTCTCCGGCTCCACACTTTGGCCCTTGCCTTGGCCTCCAATACGGCTATCAAGGCCGACAGCGACTAGTGTTACATTGTCACAAAAGCAATGCAATCGAGACAAGCTGCTCTTTTACCTTTGGCAAGCAAAGATTTCATCCTATTGGCTGAGTTCAAACCACTTAGCCAATCAGCAGCCTCAGTACAGTCAACTGAAGTTGACGAAAGACCAGTAAGCGGCTCTTAACCACCCCTCATTTCGCAGCGTATAAGAACATGACGGCTAAATTTCCATGAAATGGAGACACTGAAATTTCTGGTTATATGGTGGTCCAGTTAACTGTAAAATGTAACCAGATTTGAAGAACGTTTTGGACCCATTTAGATCATTTTCATGCGTAAAATCCATCGGATATCTTTTTTCTTGTATTGCCTTGGACAGGCCCAGGATGCAAAACAATCAGTTTTGTTGATGTCAATTGATGTAGAGCATCTCAATGTTCAAGGAAACAAAAATAAATGCATTATCTATAGCCTTTCTTGGCCGTAGTTTAAAAAGCTCCGACCGAAGTGGCAGCTGGAGAGCCTCGATTCCATCGAATCCAAGAAGCGCCGCTCGGGTCTGGCCAGTCTGGGAATGGTGGTTTCCCTTCCTTACGCAAGCTGAGAATAGAGGTTTCCTTCACTCGGCGAGGACTTTTTCTTGTAAGCACTGAGTTGCCCACTGGATGGAAAGAGACGAAAGAGGCTCGTTGTAGGCATCACCAACCTTGCTAGGAACGACCTACGTATCTATTATCAATATCTTCGCCATTATAGTCGGATAATTCAAGGACCAGGTAGTGGGACTACTAATTGATCTCGTGTAGTATCGGCTAACGTAAGAACTGAGGCCCAATTGAGGTTTGTTGAAATTGAATTCCTCTCGTTGGTGTAAACTTCAGTATCAAAGCGGAAATATAGCAAGCTAGAATGATGCATGCATAACCAGCTTAATGTTGTGAAGTATGGGCAGCCATATACAAATTGTTATTCCTTATATTTTGCAGTGGTGCACATCTGTATCCCTCTGTTGGTGCCCATGCATCCAGTGGCGTAACCTAGGACAGGGTGGCTTTATATACTTGGGGGGGGGGACAAGTGCCCCCTCAATGTTTGATTTGCCTCCCAAATGACATCAACTTTTAACATGTGGCCCTATGGAGTGTGCCCCCCATCTATTTCACCCCGCCCATTGCCTTTCATATATTCCCCCCCCAATAATTTTCATAAATGAACATCAGTGACCTAGGAATAGTATTTTCATAAGTGTGTTCTTAATGTGTTGGATTGGGATGGAAGAACCTTTTGGCTTGTTTTGTTTTGTTTTGGAAATAAACTCATTTTCGTAAGACAATATATTTTTTTTCAGGAATAAGGGATTGGTCCCCTTCAATGCACCCATACAGTAACTCACAAGCATTGTTGTGCTCTAATGAAATGTTTCAGGAAATTGTGAAGTGCACCCCACCTGATCCCCCAATCAACTCCAATATTTGTTTTTTTTGTCCGTACAGCTTCCTGAACAATCCTATGCCATGACAAATCATAATGTGTGTCCACAAGTATTTTGGGGAAGTGATTGCTTTTGTGCTTTGCAAGTTGTGTAGGGACTACTCTAGTTCTCTAGTTGGTTGGTTATTGGTTTTACGACACGTCGACCGTTGAGTCATGCAGAGTCGCCAATCTCTCACGCCGATTGGTCACAGGCGAAGAGTAGGGACAGGTGAGACTCGAGCCCACAACCTTTCGATGGTGAGATGAGCATCTTACCCCTAGACCACTCGTCCCTAGTTCTCTAGTTCTGTCTGGCCTTGCATTCTTCCGAACACTACTGGTTCCAGGATTTTTCACAAATGAATAATGTACACATGAAGGCATGGCTGTTTATTAATTCACATGCATTAGACAATTACATATCACCTGCACCATTTCATGGAACAAATACATTGATATTAATGTTGTATGCAGACTGCAGAGTGATCCTTAGGCATCTTCTGTCATCTGTTGCGCATGCTAGCAAGCTGGCACTCTTCCAGTCTTGCTTGCATCTAATTTTCTGTTCCACTTCTGCATCCTCTTGGAATGTTACTGCAGCTCTCATGATCACCTGAAGTAACAAATGTGCATTATCCTCAATGATGTCGCCAAATTGCTGTGGCGAGTACATAACATGGCTAGACAAGATGAAGAGCACCAGAACTAGAAGTGGATTTCATTATCAGCCATTGATTACCATATGTTATAGGCCCTTGGATCATGCTGTACCCTCTGCTTCATCACAATCCAATAATACTATTGGATTATGACAGCTGGTTGAGATTGCTGTTTAAGCAAGGCTGTTCATGATATATCTTGTAATGTAAGGAGTGTATTTTTTTTTTGGGGGGGGAGTGTATAATTCTTTGGATGACAAAAGCTCCAAAAAAGGACATATTTCCAACACTGGTCGCTGGTGATGGTGGCTGTTGTGTGGGGTAGTCGCTGGTGATGGCGGCTGTTGTGTGGCGTAGTCGCTGGTGATGGCGGCTGTTGTGTGGGGTAGTCGCTGGTGATGGCGGCTGTTGTGTGGGGTAGTCGCTGGTGATGGCGGCTGTTGTGTGGCGTAGTCGCTGGTGATGGCGGCTGTTGTGTGGGGTAGTCGGTGGTGATGGTGGCTGTTGTGTGGGGTAGTCACTGGCGATGGCGGTTGTTGTGTGGGGTAGTCGCTGGTGATGGCGGCTGTTGTGTGGGGTAGTCGCTGGTGATGGCGGCTGTTGTGTGGGGTAGTCGCTGGTGATGGCGGCTGTTGTGTGGGGTAGTCGCTGGTGATGGTGGCTGTTGTGTGGGGTAGTCGCTGGTGATGGCGGCTGTTGTGTGGGGTAGTCGCTGGTGATGGCGGCTGTTGTGTGGCGTAGTCGCTGGTGATGGCGGCTGTTGTGTGGGGTAGTCGCTGGTGATGGTGGCTGTTGTGTGGGGTAGTCGCTGGTGATGGCGGCTGTTGTGTGGGGTAGTCGCTGGTGATGGCGGTTGTTGTGTGGGGTAGTCGGTGATGGCGGCTACAGTGTGGGTGTCGCTGGTGATGGCGGTTGTTGTGTGGGGTAGTCGCTGGTGATGGTGGCTGTTGTGTGGCGTAGTCGCTGGCGATGGTGGCTGTTGTGTGGGGTAGTCGCTGGTGATGGTGGCTGTTGTGTGGGGTAGTCGCTGGTGATGGCGGCTGTTGTGTGGCGTAGTCGCTGGTGATGGCGGCTGTTGTGTGGGGTAGTCGCTGGTGATGGCGGCTGTTGTGTGGGGTAGTCGCTGGTGATGGTGGCTGTTGTGTGGGGTAGTCACTGGTGATGGCGGTTGTTGTGTGGGGTAGTCGCTGGTGATGGCGGCTGTTGTGTGGGGTAGTCGCTGGTGATGGCGGCTGTTGTGTGGGGTAGTCGCTGGTGATGGCGGTTGTTGTGTGGGGTAGTCGGTGGTGATGACGGTTGTTGTGTGGGGTAGTCGCTGGTGATGGCGGCTGTTGTGTGGATTAGTCGGTGGTGATGGCGGCTGCCGTGTGGGGTAGTCGCTGGTGATGGTGGCTGTGTGGGTAGTCGCTGGTGATGGTGGCTGTTGTGTGGGGTAGTCGCTGGTGATGGCGGCTGTTGTGTGGGATAGTCGGTGGTGATGACGGTTGCTGTGTGTGGTAGTCGCTGGTGATGGCGGCTGTTGTGTGGGGTAGTCGGTGGTGATGGCGGCTGTTGTGTGGGGTAGTCGCTGGTGATGGCGGTTGTTGTGTGGGGTAGTCGGTGGTGATGGCGGTTGTTGTGTGGGGTAGTCGCTGGTGATGGCGGTTGTTGTGTGGGGTAGTCGGTGGTGATGACGGTTGCTGTGTGTGGTAGTCGCTGGTGATGGCGGTTGTTGTGTGGGGTAGTCGGTGGTGATGGCGGTTGTTGTGTGGGGTAGTCGCTGGTGATGGCGGCTGTTGTGTGGGATAGTCGGTGGTGATGACGGTTGCTGTGTGTGGTAGTCGCTGGTGATGGCGGCTGTTGTGTGGGGTAGTCGGTGGTGATGACGGTTGCTGTGTGGGGTAGTCGCTGGTGATGGCGGCTGTTGTGTGGCGTAGTCTCTGGTGATGACGGTTGCTGTGTGGGGTAGTCGCTGGTGATGGCAGCTACTGTGTGGAGTAGTCGCAGACGATGGTGCGTCTTGCATCCCAGGATCGTAGCAAAAACGTATGTCGCGAGCTATTGCTGTAGTGGAATGCCGTGCTGTGTTTTGACGCATTGCTGTGTTGTGACGCTGTGCTGTGCTGTGATACCGTGCTGTGTTGTGACGCCGTGCTGTGTTGTGATGCAGTGCTGTGTTGTGATGCCGTGCTGTGTTGTGACGCTGTGCTGAGTTGTGGTGCTGTGTTGTGACGTTGTGCTGTGTTGTGACGCAGTGCTGTGTTATGTCGTGTTGTGTTGTGATGTCGTACTGTGTTGTGACGCCGTGCTGTGTTGTGACGCCGTGCTGTGTTGTGACGCTGTGCTGTGTTGTGACGCTGTGCTGTGTTGTGACGCAGTGCTGTGTTGTGACGCCGTGCTGTGTTGTGACGCTGTGCTGTGTTGTGACGCTGTGCTGTGTTGTGACGCAGTGCTGTGTTGTGACGCTGTGCTGTGTTGTGACGTTGTGCTGTGTTGTGATGTCGTGCTGTGTTGTGATGCTGTGCTGTGCATAACGCTCAAATGTATAGGTGTAGAAGAAAAGTAGATACAGGTAGTGAAAAATGGAAACAGTTGCGTCATACCCAAATCACCAGTCAAAAGTACGCATCTGATTGTAAAGCTGAAGTCTGCAGTAGGGCACGGATCGTTTCACAGTTATTCCTCGCCGTCCAACGCCATATAATTCATGCTACGTTGTGGAGCTGGTGGGACACCTGTCCTACCCGTTCTACGGTCTGCTACCCCCATGGCCTATGACGTAGCCACATGACATGACATGACATGATATGACTTAGCGTGGTCGTGATGCTCACTTAGCACAATAGGCAGTAAGTACATCGCATACAATACATATGTATGTGCATTGTTATGCATAGTGTACTTATGGCTATTGCAAGAATGCAAGAATGCAAGAATTGCAAAATTTTCTCTTGAGCTCAGGATATGACATTCAATAGGAGATATAGCCGCTTTTATGTTCTTCTCTTCTTGTATTATCATCCCCTTATAGAGTGAACTCAGATGGCCCCTGTTGCTTCTATTAAGCCTTCGATTTTATGTATTTATGTCCTTCGTGCTGGGCATCTCTGTGAGGGGCGTGTTTTCGCCTGCAAAATTGAGATGTTGAAACGCATTTTAGAACGTCCCCAGATATCACTTCCATATATGGATTAACCGACTCGCCGTAGCTGTTAGCTTGGGGACGGAAGCGTAGGACAAGACACAGAAGCGTAGGCTAAGACACGGAAGCGTAGGACAAGACACGGAAGCGCAGGACAAGACACGGAAGCGCGGGACAAAACACGGAAGCGTAAGACAAAACACGGAATGGTAGGAAAAGACGCGGAAGCTTAGGGCAAGACACGGAAGCGTAGGACAAGACACGGAATCGTGGGACAAGACACGGATGCGTAGGATAAGACACGGAAGCGTGGAACAAGAAACGGAAGCGTAGGACAAGACATGGAAGCGTGAGGAAAGACACGGAAGCGTGGGACAAGACACACGCGATGGAGAGTCAGCCGGGCTTTGTTGAGGCAGCAGTATTTCCCGACGTAAGTAATTTGACAAGTTGGAACGTTCGGCAGTGTAAAGTTAGGCATGGATACTTTCTCCGCAGAGCGTCGCATGTTTCGTGGTCTCTGTTTGAGCTCATGCTAGAACTCGCGGACAACTTCTGGCATCCTCTGGCATCCTCTGGCACCCTCTGGCACCCTCTGGCACCCCTGGCACCCCTGGCACCCATAGCACCCCTGGCAGCCTCTGTCACCCGAGGCTGGTTGATGAAGCGCAGAGGGACTCAGGGTAACTCCTGGTGGCATCCTCTGGCACCCGAGGGTACTTGACGAAGCACAGAGGGACTCCGTAACTCAGCATGGCATTCGTCATGGGCGTCACCACCGCTGGTGTCCCTAGGGTTCGGACCGCACATGATATGTTTTGGTGGTGCTGTACCTGGAAAACTGGCCAACTTCGGGAAAATACGATGTCTTCCAAAAGTGTCACAGTTTCTGTATCCAGCCACATCTGAATGGGGTAGACTGGCCCGACGGTGCCACCACAAGGGTGACTGTCACTGCCACCATGACCCGCGGCCGACCCGACCACTAAGTTCCGCCTGCCTGTTTAAATTACGCTTAAATATGTGCTGCCTTCGAAAGGGTTGTGCAGCTATTGCATAGCATTGTGTGTTACAAAACAGCAAACATGATTTGTATCTTCTCCGTGCTAGTGCTGGGAAGGCCATC
The DNA here is from genome assembly GCA_034440615.1 of Ashinkailepas kermadecensis. Classification (NCBI taxonomy): domain Eukaryota; kingdom Metazoa; phylum Arthropoda; class Thecostraca; family Neolepadidae; genus Ashinkailepas; species Ashinkailepas kermadecensis. The sequence goes on along the minus strand of JAOTOM010004616.1, from coordinate 200,740 downwards.
TTCATTGCGGCTTTGGTTGCCAGCTGCTGGATAAAATGTTTTCTCCACAAAGAGAAAGCACTTTTCTTCTCAGATTGTTGCTGCTTAGCAATGGCCACCAATAGCAATAGCCATTGGTACGACGCGTAACGCCAACCCGTAAAAGTATAATAGTATGAGATCCACGTAACAACTTGCCGTTTTATGGCCGCGGAAAAGAACGGTGCTTTGTCTCCTCGACGGGGAGGTGATGATGCTCGCTGCTCGTGTCTGCCATATACAGAAGCATAGGAACGTAGAAAGAGCCGAAGCTGAGCGTTCGAACATCGCAATTGGAAACTTTGGCCGTGCCATTAATTAACATAATTTCTGGGTTCCACAACCAACGTTGCCCAAATCCAGTTTTTACGCCCAGTGGGTGGCAGGAGGCCGAGGCGGAGACAGGAACAGAAAACAGTCACGGTCTTACCGCTCTAGCTTGAAAACCGTTCCTGTGCCCCGGGGTTGGACCCCACCTGGAAGCTGAAGGCGGTGACGCCATCGGCATTTTGTCGTGGTGGGCGACACCTGAGGCCCAGCACAGTGTTTTGGCGAACAGCCAGTGTTTGGACTCGGGAGCGTCATTTCCAGTACTCACGACCGGGAGCGAATCGCGGAATTTTCCCGAGGGGGGAGCACAAAGCCCCTGGATTAATTTAATTGTCGACCTTCTGCTGAAATTTCGCCAAGCGGTGGGTGGGTGGGTGCTGCACACGAACATACTGCAGGGGGCCCTTTCCTCTGAGAGACCGCTTCTCCATGTCAACGCCTTTTCTTTCAGCCAGCGCCTTTTCAAGCCTTGGCTATGAGCGGGTGAGGAGGGGAGGGGGGGGGCACTCGAGCCCTCCTGAAGAAAAAGGTTCCTTTACAGGTCAGAAGGGCGCCACTTCTCCGTGGGGGCGGCCATTGCCACCACCCCTGCCTCCGCCCCGCCATAAACATACATTTGGCGCGGTCAGATACAATATAGAGACTGGGCGACAAATCGCCGGTTTTAATTGCTGCATTGTTTGAATTCCTGGTTGCGTTTCGCCATTAAGGGGATGGATGGTTGATGTAGCGTGGGATCCTGCCTAAGTATAGGCTTTTGGACGATGAATTGTGAATCCCTGCTTCTCTACCGCATTTTATATTCATGCTCATTTCACTCATTTCCGTCTCGTGCAAGAGCGAATCTAACGCATCATAGTCAGGGAAGAGATTGGAGCTCCTTGGCTGGCACTTGCGCGCTCAAGCTGAAATAATTAACAACACAGCCTGCGCCTGTGATCTGACGCCTGTGATCTGACGCCTGTGGTCTGACGCCTGTGGTCTGACGCCTGTGGTCTGTGGTCTGATGCCCGAGGCCTGTGGTCTGACGTCAGAGACCTGTGGTCTGACACCCGAAGCCTGTGGTCTGACGCCTGTGGTCTGTGGTCTGACGCCTGTGGTCTGTGGTCTGATGCCCGAGGCCTGTGGTCTGACGTCAGAGACCTGTGGTCTGACACCCGAAGCCTGTGGTCTGACGCCTGTGGTCTGTGGTCTGACGCCTGTGGTCTGTGGTCTGACGCCTGTGGTCTGTGGTCTGACGCCTGTGGTCTGTGGTCTGACGCCTGTGGTCTGTGGTCTGACGCCTGTAGCCTGTGGCCTGTGATCTGACGCCTGCGGTCTGTGGTCTGATGCCCGAGGCCTGTGGTCTGACGTCAGAGACCTGTGGCCTGTAGTTTGACGCCTGTGGTCTGTGGTTATATTTGTATCGGCTGGTCTGCGACACAAGTGGTGTTGTGAGGCTTGTCAGGCCGACATCCACTTTGAACAGCTGCTTCCCTCTCTTGAACTTGATGACCGACTTCCCCTATCTTCGACTCGATGACCGACTTCTCCCCTCGTCGACTCGATGACCGACTTTCCCTATCCAAGACTCGATGACCGACTTCCCCTCTTTAAGACTCGATGACCGACTTCCCCTCTAAGACTCGATGACTGACTTTCCATTTTGAGCGGGGGATGAGGAGAGGTTTCTTCAACTTGCTGGTCTCTCCCCTTACGCCCTCCTCCCTAACACATGCGGCTCAGGAACCCCGAGAACAAAAGGGTTCGGGAAATTCGGAAGGATGAATGGTGAAGCTGTGGTTCTCTAGTCCCTGGGTCTACCTGTGCGTTCGTACCGCTGACAAGATTGTATTAGCTAGCGCCGAGCAACGAGAAGTTAATACTCAGGAGATCACCACCCTCCCCCGGCCTGGCGAACAGTCGACATTGCTAGCCGACGTTCAGCACGGTACTCAGGAGACCATACCCTCCCCTGCCCGGACTTCCTCCACTGTTTCACCATTAAACAGTGGTATGGCGAGCAAAGTTTGCAGCTTCCATTCTGAATTGCTTTTCAGTTCAGAATAATCAATGGCGAAGGATGCTGGAAGTAGCTGCCCTTTAAAGACATTGCAGCAACTGCCTACATGACATTTGCCGAATGTCGGCACATGTAAGTTCCCCGAAGCCTTCCGCAGAGTGCTCAATAATGCTCAAATTGCATCGCATTGGGATCCGCTGGAACGAGCCGTTCGTATTGCCGAGTCGTCCGATCTTCGTTTCAATTTCACCGGCTTAACCCGGCGCCGTCTCTATAAATCAGCCTCTATTCTGCGCCGGTATCCGCTAAACGCGACCCGCGGTGGCCATCAAACCCGGTCAGTGGTGGTCATCAAACCCGGCCAGTGGTGGTCATCAAACCCAGCCAGTGGTGGTCATCAAACGCGACCCGTGGTGGTCATCAGACCCAGTCAGTGGTGGTCATCAAACCCGGGCAGCGATGGTCATCAAACCCGGGCAGCGGTGGTCATCAAACCCGGTCAGTGGTGGCCATCAAACCCGGTCAGTGGTGGTCATCAAACCCGGCCAGTGGTGGTCATCAAACCCGGCCAGTGGTGGTCATCAAACCCGGCCAGTGGTGGTCATCAAACCCGGCCAGTGGTGGCCATCAAACCCAGCCAGTGGTGGTCATCAAACCCGGCCAGTGGTGGTCATCAGCCTGTGGTATCAAACGACGAAAACCCGGCAGCGTGGCAAAACCCGGTAGTGGTGCAAAACGGTAGTGTGGTCATAAACCCGGCCAGTGGTGTCACAAACCCGCCATGGTGGTCAAACCCGGCCAGTGGTGGTCATCAAACCCGGCCAGTGGTGGTCATCAAACGGCCAGTGGTGGATAAACAGCCAGTGGTGGTATAAAGGCCAGTGGTGGTCATAAAGGCCAGTGGTGGTATAAAAGAGATGTGGTATGGTGCAGTGTGGCAAACAGTGGTGGTCATAAACCGGCCAGTGGTGGTCATCAAACCCGGCCAGTGGTGGTCATCAAACCCGGCCAGTGGTGGTCATCAAACCCGGCCAGTGGTGGCCATCAAACCCGGTCAGTGGTGGCCATCAAACCCGGGCAGCGGTGGTCATCAAATCAGGCCAGTGGTGGTCATCAAACCCAGCCAGTGGTGGCCATCAAATCAGGCCAGTGGTGGTCATCAAACCTGGCCAGTGGTGGTCATCAAACCCGGGCAGCGGTGGTCATCAAATCAGGCCAGTGGTGGTCATCAAACCCAGCCAGTGGTGGTTATCAAACCCTAACGTTAGTGGTCATCAAACCCTAACGGTAGTGGTCATCAAACCCTAACGGCAGTGGTCATCAAACCTTAACGGTAGTGGTCATCAAACCCTAACGGCAGTGGTCATCAAACCTTCACGGTAGTGGTCATCAAACCCTAACGGCAGTGCAAAAGTCCCTGGACGGGAGCCTTCCGCTAAATCACAAATGCATTGAAAGGGGAGGGTGCACTCGAGCAACTCCGGAGCGGCACCTTTTCCCGATCGAAGGGGTGTCGCCTTTCCGCGAAGTACGCATTCCCCGTGCGTCCCTTCCCTGTGTCTGTCCCTGATGCATCCCCGTGAGGTTTTTCCCCGACCAAAGAAGAACGTCTCGGGCCAGTACCCCGCCGATTGATATAGCTGATGGAATCCTATGCCGTCCTTATGGTATGAGAACAAACAAGAAGACATCATGTCATATCACTGAGCTGTGACGTTTTAAGTGCCTTGGACCTGTCAAGCTTTAATTAGCATGATAGCGAATTATCAGCAAGCAATCCAACTCATTTGCCCCCAAATGGCCAACTTTGGATATGGTGTGATGATAGACAGCCCAACAAACTCAATTGTTCAAGATTGTATTCACTTATCGGTTATTACTTCTTTACATAGGAAGCTATTAAACGTGGCAAAAGCGATTTTAACCAACGAATGTCATGTAAACTACCTGGAAAGACATCCAGTAACACTAAGTCTAAACATCGGATAAGCAATCGAGTACGTAAGGGTAAAGAAGTCTAAAACGTGTAACAAAAAGGCGAGCTTTCGTTTTGCGCAACAAACTCGCTTCTGCTCCACGCCGCTAGCACCGTTTGGAAGCGCCGTGGAGTTGGCGACTCCCCCCCACCACCTGCACTGACGCAGGTATGCACAGGGCCGCGCGCCGGCGGGGGGAGGGGGGGGGGGGCACTGCATAGTGATTCATAAGTAATACAGGAATGTCGCTCCACCCGCACGCCTGCGAGCCTGGTACGCCAATTCTGCGCCCGGGAATCCACGAGCACGTGGGGTTAGTCAGCTGACTTATGCCCACAGGCTGACTTGAGTTGTAGTTTAGCAGCCGGTGGGCTTGAGTGGCAATCTGGCAGCGGGTGGGCTTCAGTTATAATTTCACAACGGGTGGGCTTCAATTGTAATTTGGCAGCGGGTGGGCTTGACTTGTAATTTGGCAGCCGGTGGGCCTAAATTGTAATCTGGCAGCCGGTGGACTTGAGTTGCAATTTGTAGCTGAATCACTGAAGTAGCTAAGCAGGGCAATTTATGCACCATTGTGCATTTATCATGCAATTTATGTACCATTGGCAATGCACTGACAACCAGTTGGTGGCAGCCTTGTACTGAGGTTGTCAAGACGTCGACAATCGTCAGACTTGTGCTGCCAAACCATTGGCGGTGGCCATGTCGATGTTGTCGAGCCGTCGGCAGCCTTCTGCAGATGCAGCGAGCACAGGCGGCATTCTAGCGTCGGGTGCACGACCACTTTGAAGATATTTCTTTCCTCGCATCTCTGTGGCGCTAACATTAGTTTTAGAAAGTTTGGAAACCACTGCCCACACGTCTCTTGCGCCAGTGGTCTTGAATATCATCCTCATTGACGTCACCGCGCTCCAAGATCGAATGCAGACGGGAGGGGAACTGAAGGCATGTGTTCCCTTCCCCTGTGGAGAGGTAGCGCTCTTCTAACCGGGAAGCTCGAGTACACTCCCTCCCCGCTCATTCCGCTCAACGGGTGTTCAGCCGAAGGTACCCCTCTCAGAGGACAAGGCGCCCCCCCCCCCCCTGAGAGCAAAAGGTCGAGTGCACCCCGCTCATCCAGCTCACCAGGTGTTCAACCAAAGGCGTCCCTCTCAGGGGACAAGGCGTCCGCACCCCCTGAGAGGAAAAGGTGTCCCTCCGAAGGAAATGGCACTGCAGGGTGCCATAGACCAGTTTCCTCATTAGCAAGGGACCCCCCATTGTTGGATCCGCCGCTGCAGCGCTTGTCCTGGGTCCACCGCGACTGAGACGTCGGGTACAGTCAGGACGGCAGAAGCGCAGCAGTCAGGACGGCAGAAGTGCAGCAGTACAGTCAGGACGGCAGAAGTGCAGCAGTTAGTCAGGACGGGAGAAGTGCAGCAGTTAGTCAGGACGGGAGAAGTGTAGCAGTTAGTCAGGACGGGAGAAGTGCAGCAGTTAGTCAGGACGGCAGAAGTGTAGCAGTTAGTCAGGACGGCAGAAGTGTAGCAGTTAGTCAGGACAGGAGAAGTGTAGCAGTTAGTCAGGACGGGAGAAGTGCAGCAGTTAGTCAGGACAGCAGAAGTGTAGCAGTTAGTCAGAACAGCAGAAGTGCAGCAGTTAGTCAGGACAGCAGAAGTGCAGCAGTTAGTCAGGACGGCAGAAGTGTAGCAGTTAGTCAGGACAGCAGAAGTGCAGCAGTTAGTCAGTACAGGAGAGGTGTAGCAGTTAGTCAGTACGGGAGAAGTGTAGCAGTTAGTCAGTACGGGAGAAGTGCAGCAGTTAGTCAGGACGGAGCAGAAGTGTAGCAGTTAGTCAGGACGGCAGAAGTGCAGCAGTTAGTCAGGACGGCAGAAGTGCAGCAGTTAGTCAGGACAGCAGAAGTGCAGCAGTTAGTCAGGACGGCAGAAGTGTAGCAGTTGATCAACTGCATTGTTGGGCCAGGGCAGTTCACTAAAATCCTGTACTTCAAGCAATATATGCACCTGCCTAGCTGAAAATCCACAGATATATTATACTCTGATGTGACTATCTGACGCGTGCTTAAGCAAGCTTGTTATGGGTGCAATGTAATCCACGTGGGTTGACGCAGCCTTAAGCCCCAATAATCAATCCATGAAAGCCTGCACTAATCGGCTCTCCGTATCAGTTCGGCAGGGCAAGAACCTGATCCCGATGGATCCGAACGGCTGCTCAGATCCGTACGTCAAGATCAAGCTGATCCCGGATCAGGATTGTTCCAAACGCAAAACCAAGACCATCAAGGCGTCGCTGAACCCCGTCTGGGGCGAGATGTTCACCATGTGAGTCAGCTGACCGCTCTAAACCGCCGATCCAGGCGCGGATCCAGCCGCAGATCCAGCCGCAGGTCCAGCCGCGGATCCAGCAGCCGGTCCAGCCGCGGATCCAGGCGCCGAGTCAGGGATACCCTCCGGCTGCTAAAATGGGCACCTTGTCTCATTGTTTCTCATCGTGCCAGCTACGTGCTGCCCTGTCAGCAAAGCGTAGTGCTGATTCGCGTGTCCATTGTGTGCGCTGGTGAGGGCCGATCCTTAGACGTGGGATATGGTGACCGTGTTCTACTTTGTTTCCCGAATATATAGTGTGCGCCATGGGCTTTAAACTTGTTTCGAGCGGGGCGTTGATATGCCGGAATATCCAGCCGTTATCGCGCGTAGGTTCTGATCTGCGCATGACCTGTCTCCTGTTGCAGTGATCTGAAGCCCGAAGACAAGGACCGGCAGTTGTTGGCGGAGGTGTGGGACTGACCTGTCTCCTGTTGCAGTGATCTGAAGCCCGAAGACAAGGACCGGCAGTTGTTGGCGGAGGTGTGGGACTGACCTTTCTCCTGTTGCAGTGATCTGAAGCCCGAAGACAAGGACCGGCAGTTGTTGGCGGAGGTGTGGGACTGACCTGTCTCCTGTTGCAGTGATCTGAAGCCCGAAGACAAGGACCGGCAGTTGTTGGCGGAGGTGTGGGACTGACCTTTCTCCTGTTGCAGTGATCTGAAGCCCGAAGACAAGGACCGGCAGTTGTTGGCGGAGGTGTGGGACTGACCTTTCTCCTGTTGCAGTGATCTGAAGCCCGAAGACAAGGACCGGCAGTTGTTGGCGGAGGTGTGGGACTGACCTTTCTCCTGTTGCAGTGATCTGAAGCCCGAGGACAAGGACCGGCGGTTGCTGGTGGAGGTGTGGGACTGGGACAGAACGTCCCGGAACGACTTCATGGGCTCGCTCAGCTTCGGTACGTGCACCTGCTGACACGCCTGATATAGTACTGAAGAATCCACTGACGCACTGGTGCGTATTGAGGAATCCGCTGACACGTCTGGTACAGTACTGAGGAATCCACTGACGCACTGGTGCATATTGAGGAGTCCGCTGACACGCCTGAAGCAGTACTGAGGAATATACTGACTCACTGGTGCGTATTGAGGAATCTGCTGACACGCCTGAAGCAATACTGAGATGGGCGCTGCATGACCGACGGAGTCGATGCGCCCCTAAACTCCAACAACCAACCGAAACAATACTGACTAATTGTCTGACGTGCTAATATATATATATATATATATATATATTATATATATATATATATATATATATATATATATATATATAATCATTACATTCCATATACATATATATATACATATATACATATATATATATATATATATATATATATATATATATATATATATATATATATATATATATATATATATATATATATATATATATATATATATATATATATATATATAGAGAGAGAGAGAGAGGTATCCACGTACACGGCCATTAATCACTAACAACTGTCCACTCGCCTTTAACAATAAACCACTAGCCAATAGCTATTGGGCAGCGAGCGTTAACAACTGAACGCTGAACACCAGACCACTAGTCCTGAACCCTGTGGTGTTGTTGCAGCGATCTCAGAGGTGCCCCGGACCACGAACCAATCGCTGACCCCGTGGTGCTGCCGCAGGAATCTCAGAGGTCATCAAGGCGCCGGTGGACGGCTGGTTCAAGCTGCTGACGCAGGACGAGGGCGAGTTCTACAACGTGCCGGTGCCACCCGAGGGCACCGACATCATGGAGCTCAAGGAGAAGGCTCGGGTGAGTCAGCTGTCCCGCGCGCCGCCGATTCCGCCGGTACGCGTAGTGGCGGATGTGTAGTTGAGGCTCGTTGAGGCTGTTGAGGCTCGTTGAGGCTATGCTGCTCACCTTCTGAAATCAACCCAGCGTAGGGTTTAGCTACGTTGTCCGAGCTGGTGGGTGGCACGTGGTCGATACGGACATACCTCATTTCGTGGGTGGGGGCTGGAACACAGTGAAATTGTTGACGGTAGATTCTGGATGTTCAGGTTCATATGTTCATTTTATCGCGCCTATGGACGTATACAAAAAGTTCAGAATAAATAAATATATATATATATCTATATATATATATATATATGTATATATCTATATGTATATACATATATATTTATATATATGTATATATATACGTATGCATACATGCATATTTATATATATGTATATATATATACGAATGCATATGCATATATATATATATATATATATATATATATATATATATATCGTAAACTGCCTAGAGAGTGCACTTCCCGACCCATAATTCCCCTATGTCGATATTGTACCAGATCCTGTGTCTGTAGTAGGAAGCCTCGTAGTTCGCTCTTGTCCCCGCTTTTCCAGACTCTCTAATGATGTACTATGCTGGCACTGATATAAGCAACTCTGGCGAAATGATACTCTGTTGAAATGCGCTACTGCCAAAATTCGTTGCAACGCCACCAAAAGACATATCCAGTGCCAACTACCGGATACGGCGCTCATAACCAAACCTGGGTACTAATACTAAAACTGCTGGAGACATCCCCAAGCCGGTTAAGGTGTTTGTAATGAGTGCTGAAGTTGATGCACTTTGTGGTCGAAGCTTAACACAAAGAGGTTCGTCACCAACAGCGCAACAGTCGATACCAAAACCTTAATCAATCGCGACTGCAATACCCCTCCTACCAACACACGGACCGCCCACCTCGCCAGTGATGACATTACCACGCCCACCAACACATGGACCGCCACCTCGCCAGTGATGACATTACCACGCCCACCAACACACGGACCGCCCACCTCGCCAGTGATGACATTACCACGCCCACCAACACATGGACCGCCACCTCGCCAGTGATGACATCACCACGCCCACCAACACACGGACCACTAGTCTGGACGGTGATGGCATCACCACGCCGTGTTCTTCCTTTCCTCCCCGTCCAACGCAAGCTTGCGATTGACGTTCAGGTGCCACACGTACGTCATCTCACGTCGCCGGTGTTGTGAGCGGCCGTGACGTGGTGGGTCGGCACCGGATGCCACACAAGCCGGTTTAACGTAGTCCTTTCTTTGACGTATCTCTCCTCTACCGGATGGCACTTTTCCTCTGCTGAGGAAAAAATACCTTCGCTCGCCACTGCCATGGCTCGATGACGCAATCGATGGGTCCACGAACAAGTACGGCGCTGGTCGGTATGCCAGACCGTCCGGTCGGTCCAAGTTGAGCGACCGAATCAGAACCAGCTGTCGGACCAACACGGAGCTGCGAAAGCTGCGGAACCTGGCCTGCACTGCCGGCAGCCATCTGCCGGGTAGCCTCAGACGAGGTTGTCTCGGGGGACCGAGATCCGCGGCCGGCGGCATCAGCGTCCCGATGCAGCGCTAACAGCTTCCTGGTTTGGAGGCTCACCGCTGCTGCCACGGACAGCTCGTGGGCACGTGGCGTTCCGAGCTCCGAGCTTCCTGGTTTGGAGGCTCGCCGCTGCTGCCACGGACAGCTCGTGGGCACGTGGCGTTCCGAGCTCCGAGCTTCCTGGTATGGAAGCTCTCCGCTGCTGCCACGGCCAGCTCGTGGGCACGTGGCGTTCCGAGCTCCGAGCTTCCTGGTATGGAGGCTCGCCGCTGCTGCACGGACAGCTCGTGGGCACGTGGCGTTCCGAGCTCCGAGCTTCCTGGTATGGAGGCTCGCCGCTGCTGCCACGGACAGCTCGTGGGCACGTGGCGTTCCGAGCTCCGAGCTTCCTGGTATGGAAGCTCTCCGCTGCTGCGACGGCCAGCTCGTGGGCATGTGGAGTTCCGAGCTCGACCTTCCTGGTATGGAGGCTCGCCACTGCTGCCACGGACAGCTCGTGGGCACGTGGCTCCGACTCGAAGGCTCTCCGCTGCTGCGACGGCCAGCTCGAGGGCATGTGGAGTTCCGAGTTCGTCGCCAAGGCCGACGAGTGTTCCTCGTCATGTGAGTTCGAGTTCGTCGCCAAGGCGACGAGTGTTCCTCGTCATGTGGAGTTCGAGTTCGTCGCCAAGGCCGACGAGTGTTCCTCGTCATGTGGAGTTCCGAGTTCGTCGCCAAGGCCGACGAGTGTTCCTCGTCACAGCTGCAGTCGGTGCGTGTTCCACGGCGCGTTCTTGGGTCTTAGGGGAGGGGCAGCGGCGGCGACTGGAGACGTTTTCCGTGAGGAACGAGCTCCATCTGCGGAATTGTTGGACGTAACGGACCGCGCCGAATCCATTGCCCGTACACTACGGCCGCTTTCGTCACACAAATCCTCGGCCAGTTAGTGGCCGTGGACGGCGGGGGCGGGGGGGGGACCGTTAGTGCGGCCGGCCCTCCGCCTCCACTCCGTGCCTCACACACCCAGCGGCGACTGACTGATCATGCGCCGCGCACACACACACACACACACACACACACACACACACACACACACACACACACACACACACACACACACACACACACACACACACACACACACACACACACACACACACACAGCCACGTGGCCGGTGGCCGCCTGGCTGGCCCTTGACCAATGCCGGCTGGCCCTTAGCCAATGCCGGCTGGCCCTTAGCCAATGCCGGCTGTCAGCCAATGCCGGCTGTCCCTTGGCCGATGCTTGCTGTCCCGACATCGACTAAGTTCCGCCAGAAATCTCTTCCTTCAAAACGAACGTGAACTTCAAGGGAAGCATGGTGATGGAAGCTGCTAAATATTATAATTAAAACACCGGGTGTGATTCGGGGTGAATAATTATGACTTGAAAGGCTGTGACAAGAATGTTATTAAAGTTTCACGCGCGGAGCGGTTGGGCCGACCCGGGCGGCTCAGATGAACTTCTGTCGTGTGTGCATACGGCAGTATGCTCACTCGGGGTACGCCCTCGAGATGAACTTCTGTCGTGTGTGTATGTACGGCAGTATCCTCACTCGGGGTACGCCCTCGAGATGAACTTCTGTCGTGTGTGTATATACGGCAGTATCCTCACTCGGGGTACCGCATCGATCGTGCTTCAAATGTGCACCTATGTTGTGCAGGATGCACGCATATCAAGTCGGAATGCAATCAGCTGCGTTGACGAAATTGATCCGGCACTTGGCCGAAATGCGTGCGTGTTCAGGAATTCCTGAACGCTGGGCAAGGCGGTGCTGTTGGTTGTGATAGAGGTCTGGTGGCTGGTGGTGCTGGTAGTGCATGCGATGTCGGCATTTTCACCAGCGACAGCCGTGCGAACTTTGTTCTTCAGTATGTTTCGTCATACAGTAAGTACTCTCATAAGCAAGTACACGGTTCAACGGCCACATACGTGGTCGCCGCAGACCCTCAAACCTGGCCAGATGTCCGCGTCGTCAGAGGTGGATAAACAGAAACGGGAGGATAAACACAATAACAACATGGCTAATCATGTGATTCAATACGACGCTTCAGCTCGACAGTGCTCTTGAAGCGGGTCACGTGGACCGGAAGCTCACTCCAGCGCCTGGCGGCGCAGCAGTGAACCTGAACACAAAATCGCTCGGTAGACGTGAGACGGTACCGTGGTAAGTGCAGTCCTGACGCCTCTGATGCACTCGCGTATACTTCGCGACGAAACGTCGGAACGACGGCGGAAAGCAGATTTGACCCTACGCGGGGGGGGTCATTATTCAGCGGTGAACACACTTCTTGTACGTCGCGTGCAGCAATCAGACGATCGGTTGTGTACCAGCCCGGCGAGTGTGGTGGTGCTTGGGTGTGGTCACTGCCCCGCGGGCAGACTAATGTCCTCACAATCACGTTTATTGCTTGTTTTATTGTGTTTAAGCGATCGCAGGCGGCGTCTGGTGCTCTTGTTATTCAGTTCGTGGTGATGGGGTGTTGCGGGCTGATGGTGTTGGTTATCATGTTGGCGGGTGTGTTGATTACATGATCGCTGGTGTTGCTGGTTGTATGGCTACTGGTGGTGTCTGCTGGTGTTGCTGGTGTTACGGTTCCTGGCGCTGCTGATGATATCGTTGCGCTGGTATTGCTGGTGATGTCGTTGATGGCGTTGTTGTTGGTGTGGTTGCTGGTGTTGGTGGTGACATGGTTGCCAGTGCTGCTGGTGACATGGTTGCCAGTGCTGCTGGTGACATGGTTACCAGTGTTGCTGGTGTCGCTGGATGTATGGCTGTCGGCGTTGCTGGTGCTGCTGGTGATGTCGTTGATGACATTGTTGTTGGTGTGGTTGCTGGTGTTGATGGTGACCTAGTTGCTGATATTGCTGGTGTCGCTGGTAGTGTGGTTGTCAGCGTTGCTGGTGCTGCTGGTGTAGATGGTGATCAGCTGGCGGGGTGGTGTCCGTGTAGTGCTGGTGTGGTGCCGGCCGAAATTGAAACTAATGCAACTCGGGTCATCTGCGTTGGCTTCGCCTCCGAGGGTTGGCTGGAGGGAGGGCTGTTGTTTGTGCGAAATAGGTGCAGAACGTCTGCCATTCGGAGCGTGTGGATGGGTCTATTGCAGCATGATTAAATCCAGGCACAATTTAGCCGGCTGCCGAGCAGTGTAGAATAGCGAACATAGCTTCAGATTAATTGATAATTTGTTAAATGTGTGTGATAATGTGATAGGCTTGGTTACCCAAAGCATAAGGAAATTCGACGTGAACTGCTCAAATGGTTGTACTGAAGTGGAGGAACTGGTCGTGTTTAAACGATGAAGCTCGGTTTTATTTTTATGTTAGCCAATTTTAAAATGACCCTTGTTCAAGGAAGCCATATGGCGTGGATATGTGGGGATGCGAATTTGCACACAAATGGCACCAATGGCTCACAAATGATACAATAGCACAAATAACAATGACATAAATACCTAAGGATCTTCGGTGCGTAATGGCGCAAGATGCAACAGTATAAACACACGGATATTATCAAATGGCACATGATGCAACAATATAAACCCCTGAGGGTCTTACGCCTTCCGTAGGTTTGACAGTGGAGGGGTGAGAGTGTCCCATCCCACACCAACTTGGCGACCTGTTCGCAATGTCCCAGTGCAGATGTCGCGAAATTGCATCACATGCAGCTGATAGTGTCACGTTTTTGTATTACGAAGGCACCCTCCAGTACGCTGACGGAGCTTCATATTTTGACAAGCTTTTGCTCTCCGCAGCCCAGATGAATTGGGGATGAGTGGCGGACCAGCGACCATTAGACGGACAATTAGCCGTGTACGACGCAGCTGATAATTATGAAAAAAAACATCGGTTCTTGTATTTAAAGCATTCAACCTCCAGGTGTCAAATGCATGTATGATGTGGTTCTGTGTACAATTGTCTGTCACTGAGCAATCGTTGGGAAATGTTTGCTATTTTCTTTGGCAAGCACTGCTGACAAAGTGTTTCGACCAGCGCACCGTTCGTGCTCATATCGGCTGTCGCCACTAATGTCAGACTAAGCCGTAAGACTGAAAACGTAAACAAGCAGACAATCCGCGGACCGGGGCGGACAAGCCTAGCTCAGTAGGTAGCTCAGTTGGTAATAGCGCTGGCTTCCACCGGTCGCCCATGTCCTGGCAACACAGGGCTCGAGACGCTTCACGCGCTCGCATTTAGCCCCCGGCTGGGAGGGCCAGTAGACAGCTGGCCCGATAAGGCCGGGAACGAGCTACCGGGCGGCCGTGTCGGTGCATTTACGGCACGTTAAACTCTCGGTCAAAATAATGCCGTTGAAATGCAATTCATGGATCGGGCGGTGGGGCCGAGGTTCACGCAGCAAGCTCTGCTTAGCAATAGGACCCTGGTTCATAAAGCCACCCCAGCAATAACTGGGATTAAAGGTATTAAACAAAAATCACGATTTTCACACAGCCAGTCCCGGTGCATTTGCGACTCCTTCTTACCGACGAACTCCGCGGACAATCCTGCTCGTCGTGAACGACATCGACTGGCGCAGATGAAGCTCTGCATCTCGTCTTCGGCCGTGGGTGTCGAGCATGGGTGTAGGTTTCTGAACAGTATTGGGAGGCCACAATGCATGAAGGCAATGGTCGGGCGCAAATGGATGGGGTCCCACGTAGGGTCCCACGTTAAAAGTTGAAATTATTGGGGGGGGAGCCAACATTGGGGGCTATTTGTGCTCTCCCAAAATCATGCAAAACTACACGCATGGTGCCGAGACCTGTCACATCTTATGCTGCCCTCCAATTGCTTGGCCATGCATCGGAAAACAGATAGCTGGAATGACGTCCCACGAATGTTCTGCACCTCCGCTTCGGAAAGGCGCACAGCCGTAGGGAGCCGTGTTGTCGACTCGGTCTCCCGGTCAGACCCTGGCCGCTAGTGTGGGCCGGAGAAGTCGGCACCGAGAGCCGGAGCGGCCGTGCCCGCTCCTGCCGACTGCAGTGACATTCTGCGGTGGTGCAATAACGGCGCGCTATCTCGCCGGATGACGTCGTCATCGCACGCCATTGCGAAAATAGCCTACTGGCGGCACCGTGCGGCGCTCCTCTGGTTGGATCGCCGGCCTGGCCGTCCCGTGGAAACAAACAGGCAGAGACTTGCGGCAAACGGCGTCGGTGACTGAGATGCGTTGGTGATTGGGATACATTGGTGATTGAGATGCACCGGTGCCAAGCGGCATTCCGTGGCCGTTACGTTCAGCCCATGCACGCTTCGTCAGGGGGAGACTGGCCGCTGTTGACACTTGAAGCTGGCGAGGAAGAGGACAGGTGGGCAGGCGGCCACGGCCACGGAGCAGGCGGTCACGGCCACGGAGTAGGTGGCCACGGCCACGGAGCAGGCGGCCACGGCCACGGAGCAGGCGGCCATGGCCGGAGGGCAGGTGGCTACGGCCACGGAGCAGGCGGCCATGGCCGGAGGGCAGGTGGCTACGGCCATGGAGCAGGCGGCCATGGCCGGAGGGCAGGTGGCTACGGCCGGAGGTCAGGCGGCCACGGCCGGAGGGCAGGCGGCCTCGGCCACGGAGCAGGCGGCCATGGCCGGAGGGCAGGTGGCTACGGCCACGGAGCAGGCGGCCATGGCCGAAGGGCAGGTGGCTACGGCCGGAGGTCAGGCGGCCATGGCCGGAGGGCAGGTGGCTACGGCCACGGAGCAGGCGGCCATGGCCGAAGGGCAGGTGGCTACGGCCGGAGGTCAGGCGGCCATGGCCGGAGGGCAGGTGGCTACGGCCACGGAGCAGGCGGCCATGGCCGGAGGGCAGGTGGCTACGGCCACGGAGCAGGCGGCCATGGCCGGAGGGCAGGTGGCTACGGCCACGGAGCAGGCGGCCATGGCCGGAGGGCAGGTGGCTACGGCCACGGAGCAGGCGGCCATGGCCGAAGGGCAGGTGGCTACGGCCGGAGGTCAGGCGGCCATGGCCGGAGGGCAGGTGGCTACGGTCGGAGGGCAGGTGGCTACGGCTGGAGGGCAGGTGGTCATGGCCGGAGGGCAGGTGGCTACAGCAGGTGGGCACGGCCATCACACGCGGTCCGCGCTATGAGCATCTTCTCATATGTCACCGGCTGCGCTGTGGCTTACCGTCCCCCCCCCTCCAACCGGCGGTGCGCGTCGTTCACACGTGGATGTTTAGAGGTTGAGCAGCTGTGGCTTACCGTCCCCCCCTCTAACCGGCGGTGCGCGTCGTTCACACGAGGATGTTTAGAGGTTGAGCAGCTGTGGCTTACCGTCCCCCCCCTCTAACCGGCGGTGCGCGTCGTTCACACGGGGATGTTTAGAGGTTGAGCAGCTGTGGCTTACCGTCCCCCCCCCCTCTAACCGGCGGTGCGCGTCGTTCACACGGGGATGTTTAGAGGTTGAGCAGCTGTGGCTTATCGTCCTCCCCCTCCAACCGGCGGTGCGCGTCGTTCACACGGGGATGTTTAGAGGTTGAGCAGCTGTGGCTTATCGTCCTCCCCCCTCCAACCGGCGGTGCGCGTCGTTCACACGGGGATGTTTAGAGGTTGAGCAGCTGTGGCTTATCGTCCCCCCCTCCAACCGGCGGTGCGCGTCGTTCACACGGGGATGTTTAGAGGTTGAGCAGCTGTGGCTTATCGTCCCCCCCTCTAACCGGCGGTGCGCGTCGTTCACACGGGGATGTTTAGAGGTTGAGCAGCTGTGGCTTATCGTCCCCCCCTCCAACCGGCGGTGCGCGTCGTTCACACGGGGATGTTTAGAGGTTGAGCAGCTGTGGCTTATCGTCCCCCCCTCCAACCGGCGGTGCGCGTCGTTCACACGGGGATGTTTAGAGGTTGAGCAGCTGTGGCTTATCGTCCCCCCCTCCAACCGGCGGTGCGCGTCGTTCACACGGGGATGTTTAGAGGTTGAGCAGCTGTGGCTTATCGTCCCCCCCTCCAACCGGCGGTGCGCGTCGTTCACACGGGGATGTTTAGAGGTTGAGCAGCTGTGGCTTATCGTCCCCCCCCTCCAACCGGCGGTGCGCGTCGTTCACACGGGGATGTTTAGAGGTTGAGCAGCTGTGGCTTATCGTCCCCCCCTCCAACCGGCGGTGCGCGTCGTTCACACGGGGATGTTTAGAGGTTGAGCAGCTGTGGCTTATCGTCCCCCCCTCCAACCGGCGGTGCGCGTCGTTCACACGGGGATGTTTAGAGGTTGAGCAGCTGTGGCTTATCGTCCCCCCCCTCCAACCGGCGGTGCGCGTCGTTCACACGGGGATGTTTAGAGGTTGAGCAGCTGTGGCTTATCGTCCCCCCCTCCAACCGGCGGTGCGCGTCGTTCACACGGGGATGTTTAGAGGTTGAGCAGCTGTGGCTTATCGTCCCCCCCCCCTCCAACCGGCGGTGCGCGTCGTTCACACGGGGATGTTTAGAGGTTGAGCAGCTGTGGCTTATCGTCCCCCCCTCCAACCGGCGGTGCGCGTCGTTCACACGGGGATGTTTAGAGGTTGAGCAGCTGTGGCTTATCGTCCCCCCTCCCAACCGGCGGTGCGCGTCGTTCACACGGGGATGTTTAGAGGTTGAGCAGCTGTGGCTTATCGTCCCCCCCTCCAACCGGCGGTGCGCGTCGTTCACACGGGGATGTTTAGAGGTTGAGCAGCTGTGGCTTATCGTCCCCCCCTCCAACCGGCGGTGCGCGTCGTTCACACGGGGATGTTTAGAGGTTGAGCAGCTGTGGCTTATCGTCCCCCCTCCAACCGGCGGTGCGCGTCGTTCACACGGGGATGTTTAGAGGTTGAGCAGCTGTGGCTTATCGTCCCCCCCTCCAACCGGCGGTGCGCGTCGTTCACACGGGGATGTTTAGAGGTTGAGCAGCTGTGGCTTATCGTCCCCCCCTCCAACCGGCGGTGCGCGTCGTTCACACGGGGATGTTTAGAGGTTGAGCAGCTGTGGCTTATCGTCCCCCCCTCCAACCGGCGGTGCGCGTCGTTCACACGGGGATGTTTAGAGGTTGAGCAGCTGTGGCTTATCGTCCCCCCCTCCAACCGGCGGTGCGCGTCGTTCACACGGGGATGTTTAGAGGTTGAGCAGCTGTGGCTTATCGTCCCCCCCCTCCAACCGGCGGTGCGCGTCGTTCACACGGGGATGTTTAGAGGTTGAGCAGCTGTGGCTTATCGTCCCCCCCTCCAACCGGCGGTGCGCGTCGTTCACACGGGGATGTTTAGAGGTTGAGCAGCTGTGGCTTATCGTCCCCCCCCTCCAACCGGCGGTGCGCGTCGTTCACACGGGGATGTTTAGAGGTTGAGCAGCTGTGGCTTATCGTCCCCCCCCCCTCCAACCGGCGGTGCGCGTCGTTCACACGGGGATGTTTAGAGGTTGAGCAGCTGTGGCTTATCGTCCCCCCCCCCTCCAACCGGCGGTGCGCGTCGTTCACACGGGGATGTTTAGAGGTTGAGCAGCTGTGGCTTACCGTCCCCCCACCCTCTAACCGGCGGTGCGCGTCGTTCACACGGGGATGTTTAGAGGTTGAGCAGCTGTGGCTTATCGTCCCCCCCCCTCCAACCGGCGGTGCGCGTCGTTCACACGGGGATGTTTAGAGGTTGAGCAGCTGTGGCTTACCGTCCCCCCCTCTAACCGGCGGTGCGCGTCGTTCACACGGGGATGTTTAGAGGTTGAGCAGCTGTGGCTTATCGTCCCCCCCCTCCAACCGGCGGTGCGCGTCGTTCACACGGGGATGTTTAGAGGTTGAGCAGCTGTGGCTTATCGTCCCCCCTCCAACCGGCGGTGCGCGTCGTTCACACGGGGATGTTTAGAGGTTGAGCAGCTGTGGCTTATCGTCCCCCCCTCCAACCGGCGGTGCGCGTCGTTCACACGGGGATGTTTAGAGGTTGAGCAGCTGTGGCTTATCGTCCCCCCCCTCCAACCGGCGGTGCGCGTCGTTCACACGGGGATGTTTAGAGGTTGAGCAGCTGTGGCTTATCGTCCCCCCCCTCCAACCGGCGGTGCGCGTCGTTCACACGGGGATGTTTAGAGGTTGAGCAGCTGTGGCTTATCGTCCCCCCCCGTCCAACCGGCGGTGCGCGTCGTTCACACGGGGATGTTTAGAGGTTGAGCAGCTGTGGCTTATCGTCCCCCCCTCCAACCGGCGGTGCGCGTCGTTCACACGGGGATGTTTAGAGGTTGAGCAGCTGTGGCTTATCGTCCCCCCCCTCCAACCGGCGGTGCGCGTCGTTCACACGGGGATGTTTAGAGGTTGAGCAGCTGTGGCTTATCGTCCCCCCCTCCAACCGGCGGTGCGCGTCGTTCACACGGGGATGTTTAGAGGTTGAGCAGCTGTGGCTTATCGTCCCCCCCTCCAACCGGCGGTGCGCGTCGTTCACACGGGGATGTTTAGAGGTTGAGCAGCTGTGGCTTATCGTCCCCCCCTCCAACCGGCGGTGCGCGTCGTTCACACGGGGATGTTTAGAGGTTGAGCAGCTGTGGCTTATCGTCCCCCCCTCCAACCGGCGGTGCGCGTCGTTCACACGGGGATGTTTAGAGGTTGAGCAGCTGTGGCTTATCGTCCCCCCCTCCAACCGGCGGTGCGCGTCGTTCACACGGGGATGTTTAGAGGTTGAGCAGCTGTGGCTTATCGTCCCCCCCCTCCAACCGGCGGTGCGCGTCGTTCACACGGGGATGTTTAGAGGTTGAGCAGCTGTGGCTTATCGTCCCCCCTCTAACCGGCGGTGCGCGTCGTTCACACGGGGATGTTTAGAGGTTGAGCAGCTGTGGCTTATCGTCCCCCCCTCCAACCGGCGGTGCGCGTCGTTCACACGGGGATGTTTAGAGGTTGAGCAGCTGTGGCTTATCGTCCCCCCTCCAACCGGCGGTGCGCGTCGTTCACACGGGGATGTTTAGAGGTTGAGCAGCTGTGACTTATCGTCCCCCCCTCAAACCGGCGGTGCGCGTCGTTCACACGGGGATGTTTAGAGGTTGAGCAGCTGTGGCTTATCGTCCCCCCCTCCAACCGGCGGTGCGCGTCGTTCACACGGGGATGTTTAGAGGTTGAGCAGCTGTGGCTTATCGTCCCCCCCTCCAACCGGCGGTGCGCGTCGTTCACACGGGGATGTTTAGAGGTTGAGCAGCTGTGGCTTATCGTCCCCCCCCCCCCTCCAACCGGCGGTGCGCGTCGTTCACACGGGGATGTTTAGAGGTTGAGCAGCTGAGCCGGACGCTGCATGTGTTTGTCAGATCACCAAATGCGCACTCATCGCCGGGCCGACGGGGCGAGACAATGGCATTGGTGTTGTGGGAACAATAGCCCGCCCAGTGTCAGGGGTATGATCCTTCCACCCCGGACTATGGGGATTGAACAACACTCACCCTGCAACTCCCAAGCCGTGCTTCGGTAAAAAAAAATCAGGCGTCGTTTGTATGCGCATGAGGAGTACGACCCCAAACCGGGATCATTCTTGAAAGTTGGCCGAAATTTAAAAAAAAGTTTAACATCTCGTCATAAAAATAGACATTGTGTAATATTTTTGACGTCTCTTGAGATAACAAGACATCAGAAGCAAATGCTACGTCAAACGATGGCTAATAAAACGGCAGATACCATTTCAAAATACATTTTCCTCCCGCACGAAGCGTTTCGCAACTATCGTCGAAGTTCGATTGGGTATTTATGGTGTTCGGGTGGCCGTGGGGCGCGAGCCAATGTTGGTGGTTTCATTTTGCTTGACGCAACTCAATTTGCTATCGACGTTCAGATGCCATGTGAGCACTTCAGCGCGTTTTTGTGTCGATGATAACTCAATCTTTGTCGAAGTATCTGTCATTGACCGCGACTTCCAATTGTGATTTTGTGTAGTAATCGGGGTCATATAATTGAATTTTGATGTCATTTAGGACGTGAAATGAAACATGGAAATAGGACGTTCCCACGATAGGGTGCGTAGGTAGGTTCAGTCAGTGCATTGGGCACATTCTACCTTCACCTGATCCCAGGTCGTTTGATGGAGGTCAGCTTCCGTAGGAGTGTCCATACGAACACAAATCCCATGCAAAGACTACGATTTATTCCAAATAGCCGAAATCCTATTGCTGCCGTGATCCTACAGAGAGTGAGCTGACCTCTTCCAACAAAATACGAAAAAGTACATTTTGTTGGTCACATGCAGTTCTACCCATATGTAAGTTTTCATTGTATTATTTGATTTGTTGGCAGCGTTATGGTTGATATTTGTTTTCGGGTGTGGTCATTCACATATCCTAGGACGGCAACTTGACCTGAGCCGGGGTCGAAAGTTTGCTTGTACAAAGGATGACAGGAATGATGCCTGACACTTTTCTGCGTGTCGCCGTTTTTGGTTATCGCAAAAGTACCTTAGAGGGATGCCCCCCCCCCCCCACTTCCTCTAGTAAAGGGCAAATAGCTACGTTCAAGTACCCCCTCCCCTGGTACCGGGCTTGTTAAGCTGCATTTGAGTTCTTTTTCTGCGTTTCTTGCATTGCATTAATGAAATATGTGCCGCAAGTGACCAATGCCCATTTGCGGAATCTCGGCCTCCCTTTATGATATGTTGAATACTGTATGTATGTTTAGGATATGTTGAATACTGTATGTGTGTTTAGGATATGTTGAATACTGCATATATGTTTAGGATATGTTGAGTGCTGTATGTATATTTAGGATATGTTGAATACTGTATATATGTTAGGATATGTTGAATACTGTATGCATGTTTGGCACCTGATCTTATTTTTGTAGAGCGGTACAATTTGCTGAATGCGTGTGCCATGAATCCTACCCTTTTCAATTTTAATTGACGCGAGGCATGGAACGCCCATCTGCTTTTCCAAGGCAGAGCAGCACACTACAACAACACGACAGCAGCAGCACACGCCAACAACACGACAGCAGCAGCGCACAACAACACGACAGCAACAGCACACAACAACACGACAGCAGCAGCACACTACAACAACACGACAGCAGCAGCACACAACAACACGACAGCAACAGCGCACAACAACACGACAGCAGCAGCACACGTCAACAACACGACAGCAACAGCGCACAACAACACGACAGCAGCAGCACACGTCAACAACACGACAGCAACAGCGCACAACAACACGACAGCAGCAGCACACAACAACACGACAGCAGCAGCACACAACAACACGACAGCAGCAGCACACAACAACAACACGACAGCAGCAGCACACTACAACAACACGACAGCAACAGCGCACTACAACACGACAGCAGCAGCACACAACAACACGACAGCAGCAGCACACAACAACACGACAGCAGCAGCACACAACAACAACACAACAGCAGCAGCACACAACAACACGACAGCAGCAGCACACAACAACACGACAGCAGCAGCACACAACAACACGACAGCAGCAGCACACAACAACACAACAGCAGCAGCACACGTCAACAACACGACAGCAGCAGCACACAACAACAACACGACAGCAGCAGCACACAACAACACGACAGCAGCAGCACACGTCAACAACACGACAGCAGCAGCACACAACAACAACACGACAGCAGCAGCACACGACAACACGACAGCAGCAGCACACAACAACACGACAGCAGCAGCACACAACAACAACACGACAGCAACAGCGCACAACAACACGACAGCAGCAGCACACAACAACACGACAGCAGCAGCACACAACAACACGACAGCAGCAGCACACAACAACAACACGACAGCAGCAGCACACGACAACACGACAGCAGCAGCACACAACAACACGACAGCAGCAGCACACAACAACACGACAGCAGCAGCACACAACAACACAACAGCAGCAGCACACGTCAACAACACGACAGCAGCAGCACACAACAACAACACGACAGCAGCAGCACACAACAACACGACAGCAGCAGCACACGTCAACAACACGACAGCAGCAGCACACAACAACACGACAGCAGCAGCACACAACAACAACACGACAGCAACATCACACAACAACACGACAGCAGCAACACACGTCAACAACACGACAGCAACAGCGCACAACAACACGACAGCAGCAGCACACAACAACACGACAGCAGCAGCACACGTCAACAACACGACAGCAACATCACACAACAACACGACAGCAGCAACACACGTCAACAACACGACAGCAACAGCGCACAACAACACGACAGCAGCAGCACACGTCAACAACACGACAGCAACAGCGCACAACAACACGACAGCAGCAGCACAAACAACACGACAGCAGCAGCACACGTCAACAACACGACAGCAACATCACACAACAACACGACAGCAGCAACACACGTCAACAACACGACAGCAACAGCGCACAACAACACGACAGCAGCAGCACACAACAACAACACGACAGCAGCAGCACACAACAACACGACAGCAGCAGCACACAACAACACGACAGCAGCAGCACACGTCAACAACACGACAGCAGCAGCACACAACAACACGACAGCAGCAGCACACGTCAACAACACGACAGCAGCAGCACACGTCAACAACACGACAGCAGCAGCACACGTCAACAACACGACAGCAACAGCGCACAACAACAGACACAGCAGCACACAACAACACGACAGCAGCAGCACACGTCAACAACACGACAGCAGCAGCACACGTCAACAACACGACAGCAACAGCGCACAACAACACGACAGCAGCAGCACACAACAACACGACAGCAGCAGCACACGTCAACAACACGACAGCAACAGCGCACAACAACACGACAGCAGCAGCACACAACAACACGACAGCAGCAGCACACGTCAACAACACGACAGCAGTAGCACACGTCAACAACAGACAGCAACAGCGCACAACAACACGACAGCAGCAGCACACAACAACACGACAGCAGCAGCACACGTCAACAACACGACAGCAGCAGCACACGTCAACAACACGACAGCAACAGCACACAACAACACGACAGCAGCAGCACACAACAACAACACGACAGCAGCAGCACACGTCAACAACACGACAGCAGCAGCACACGTCAACAACACGACAGCAGCAGCACACGTCAACAACACGACAGCAACAGCGCACAACAACACGACAGCAGCAGCACACAACAACACGACAGCAGCAGCACACGTCAACAACACGACAGCAGCAGCACATGTCAACAACACGACAGCAACAGCGCACAACAACACGACAGCAGCAGCACACAACAACACGACAGCAGCAGCACACGTCAACAACACGACAGCAGCAGCACACGTCAACAACACGACAGCAACAGCACACAACAACACGACAGCAGCAGCACACAACAACAACACGACAGCAGCAGCACACAACAACACGACAGCAGCAGCACACGTCAACAACACGACAGCAGCAGCGCACAACAACAACACGACAGCAGCAGCACACAACAACACGACAGCAGCAGCACACGTCAACAACACGACAGCAGCAGCACACAACAACACGACAGCAGCAGCACACGTCAACAACACGACAGCAGCAGCACACAACAACACGACAGCAGCAGCACACGTCAACAACACGACAGCAGCAGCACACAACAACACGACAGCAGCAGCACACGTCAACAACACGACAGCAGCAGCACACGTCAACAACACGACAGCAGCAGCACACAACAACACGACAGCAGCAGCACCGTCAACAACACAACAGCAGCAGCACACGTCAACAACACGACAGCAACAGCACACAACAACACGACAGCAGCAGCACACAACAACAACACGACAGCAGCAGCACACAACAACACGACAGCAGCAGCACACGTCAACAACACGACAGCAGCAGCACACAACAACACGACAGCAGCAGCACACTACAACAACACGACAGCAGCAGCACACGTCAACAACACGACAGCAACAGCGCACAACAACACGACAGCAGCAGCACACAACAACAACACGACAGCAGCAGCACACAACAACACGACAGCAGCAGCACACGTCAACAACACGACAGCAGCAGCACACGTCAACAACACGACAGCAGCAGCACACAACAACACGACAGCAGCAGCACACGTCAACAACACGACAGCAGCAGCACACGTCAACAACACGACAGCAGCAGCGCACAACAACACGACAGCAGCAGCACACAACAACACGACAGCAGCAGCACACGTCAACAACACGACAGCAGCAGCACACGTCAACAACACGACAGCAGCAGCACACAACAACACGACAGCAGCAGCACACGTCAACAACACGACAGCAGCAACACACGTCAACAACACGACAGCAGCAGCACACAACAACACGACAGCAGCAGCACACGTCAACAACACGACAGCAGCAACACACGTCAACAACACGACAGCAACAGCGCACAACAACACGACAGCAGCAGCACACGTCAACAACACGACAGCAGCAACACACGTCAACAACACGACAGCAACAGCGCACAACAACACGACAGCAGCAGCACACGTCAACAACACGACAGCAACATCACACAACAACACGACAGCAGCAGCACACTACAACAACACGACAGCAGCAGCACACGTCAACAACACGACAGCAACAGCGCACAACAACACGACAGCAGCAGCACACAACAACAACACGACAGCAGCAGCACACAACAACACGACAGCAGCAGCACACGTCAACAACACGACAGCAGCAGCAGACGACAGCGGCATGCCCATCACCATTCGGCAGTGCACCTCCGATACTGCTTCTAGCTGCTGTATTATCCAGTCCTCAGATATCAGCTGGGCGTTATTCTGCCTGTATACTTACCTCATAATTCACTGGTAATTGATGCTGTTTGGCTTATTGCTTCCTAGCTCGTGGAGAACATCTAAACAGCCTCCCCCAAGAGTTTGAACTTTAGCATACTTTGTGTCTGATTATGTTTTCATCTTCTTGCTTCGCATGTCTTCATTCTAAGCCCCGAATTTCCCTGGGGGAACCCTGCTGATTCGAGAGCGGCGGCACTATCGGCGTGATCGATCGCCTCCAGCTGAGGGCAGCGCGCGTGTTTCAGAAGTCGTCGCTGTCCACGCGGGCCAGCCTGGCCGACCACAAGGACATTCCACACAACATGGGCAAGAAGGACATGATCCGCTCCACCGACTTCAGCTTCCTCATGGTGCTCGGCAAAGGTAGCTTCGGGAAGGTGAGGGCTCCACCCAACGTCCAGCCACTCCCCCCGGCCTTCTGATGATGTGGTTATGGGCAGGGACCCACACCCCACCATTTCTCAGTGGCCAGAGAGACAGTGGCCCATATCCAACCCTCCCTCGTGTGTGCCCGGTATGACGGTGTAGTTATAGCCAGTGAGATATTAGCCCGTATCATACTCCTCATCATATGTGCCCCGTCTGACGGTGTAGTTCTAGCCAGTGAGACAGTGACCCACACCCCGCGCTAGGTCATGTAGCGTCGCCAATCTCTCACGTCGATTGGTCGCGAGCGAAGAGTAGCGACAGTTGAGACTCGAACCCACAATCTTTCAATGGTGAGACGGGCAACTTATCCCTAGACTACACGTCCCCTGCCGTGGGTGTAGCTTTGTATTCTTTTGGTTGGGGACTCCCCCCCCCCCCCATGTTGGCTGTGCCTCTCTCAATAATTTCAACTGTTAGCACGGGACCATATATGGTATGCCCTCTCCCCAATCCATTTGGGCCCGACTATTTCCTTTATATATTGTGCCCTCAGAATATTTTTCAGACCTACACCTATGGTACTGCCCGAACTTATCTAGCATCACATTTTCTGAATAGCTGCTCGATTAAGGATCCACCACCGACCGGTTAGTATTTAACTATTTACTGTTGACTTTTTGTTGACCGTTCATTGGAACTTGGCTGTGGTGCTCAATTCCTGTGCTGATGTTGCCGCGCATCTCACCGGCTCTACAGCAACGGCTTCCGCTTCCGCAGGTGATGCTGGCCGAGCGGCGCGGCACCGACGAACTGTACGCCATCAAGATCCTCAAGAAGGACATCATCATCCAGGACGACGACGTCGAGTGCACCATGATCGAGAAGCGGGTGCTGGCGCTGGCCAGCAAGCCGCCGTTTCTGGTGCAGCTTCACTCCTGCTTCCAGACCATGGTGGGTGGCGCCGCCCGCCGCGGCCGCCGCGGAGCGGCAAAGGTCGCGCGTTCGAGTCTCGGCCAGGTCGGGCGAAATTTCGCCACGCTTGCGATCGTGTCGTCGGCGAGAGCGTTAAGAGGTCGGGTGAGCCGTGAAATAGCCGGAGCAAGGCGCAGCAGCGGTGTCGACTGGGCCGCTGTCCGTCGGACACGCCGGACACACTGGGCCGCTGTCCCTCGGACACGCCGGACACACCGGGCCGCTGTCCGTCGGACACGCCGGACACACCGGGCCGCTGTCCCTCGGACACGCCGGACACACCGGGCTGCTGTCCGTCGGACATGCCGGACACACCGGGCCGCTGTCCCTCGGACACGCCGGACACACCGGGCTGCTGTCCGTCGGACATGCCGGACACACCAGGCCGCTGTCCCTCGGACACGCCGGACACACCGAGCTGCTGTCCGTCGGACATGCCGGACACACCGGGCTGCTGTCCGTCGGACATGCCGGACACACCGAGCCGCTGTCCGTCGGACACGCCGGACACACCGGGCCGCTGTCCGTCGGACATGCCGGACACACCGGGCTGCTGTCCGTCGAACACGCCGGACACACCGGGCTGCTGTCCGTCGGACACGCCGGACACACTGGGCCGCTGTCCGTCGGACACGCCGGACACACCGAGCTGCTGTCCGTCGGACATGCCGGACACACCGGGCTGCTGTCCGTCGGACACGCCGGACACACCGGGCTGCTGTCCGTCGGACACGCCGGACACACCGGGCTGCTGTCCGTCGGACACGCCGGACACACCGGGCCGCTGTCCGTCGGACACGCCGGACACACCGGGCCGCTGTCCGTCGGACATGTGGAGTGGGTCCGTCTGTAGGGGGCGAGGGGGGGTGAGTTATCGGGTGACCTGGTGACCATGAACTGGTCCCTGGGGCGGTAGAGGCTGAAGTTGGTACCGTGTCGTGTTGCACACTGTACAAATGCTGCCATATCGGAGACTGCGCGGTCGTAATAGAGCGTGCTGTCATATTGACCGTGCTGCCACTTCATGAACTATTTTACAATTGAATGACAAGCAGCATCAGAGGCTGTTCTGTCGCATACAAGATCGCTATTGAGCCGGACCCCGGAACCCAGAGACTGAAGCCTTTGCGGTTCTCATTTATAATGTAAATGCTTCGCAATGGGCGCGAATGATCAACTCTGGTCGAAGCGCCCTAAAACCAAAATGACTAACTAAATGTTTCGCGACTACAAATTATCGCCCCGAGATCTACGCTAGCCTGCTCTTTATCAGACTGAGATAATTTATACGATAAACTGTAATCCTTCACACTGTGCCTTGTCGCAGTTTGTCAGCTGTCCATGTATTGTAGTTGTCAGCTGTCCATGTATTGTAGTTGTCAGCTGCCCATGTATTGTAGTTGTCAGCTACCCATGAATTGTAGTTGTCAGCTGCCCTTGCATTATAATTGTCAGCTGCCCGTGTATCGTAGTTGTCAGCTGCCTGTGTTGTGTTGTAGGTATAAGGGTCCGATGGCGATACATCACGAGTTTTTTTGTCGCCTAATATGGTACGCATTTTTGTGTTGATCAACCGTCCATATTGCGTGATGAGAGTGCGTGTTTAGCGTGTTTTCAGGACCGCCTGAGAGTGCGTGTTTGGCGTGTTTTTTTCAGGACCGACTGAGAGTGCGTGTGTTGCGTGTTTTCAGGACCGCCTGAGAGTGTGTTTGACGTGTTTTTAGGACCGTTTTAGAGTGCGTGTTCGGCGTGTTTTCAGGACCGCTTGTACTTCGTCATGGAGTACGTCAACGGAGGCGATCTGATGTTCCAAATCCAGCAGTTTGGGAGGTTCAAAGAGCCGGTCGCCGTGTAAGTATTGGTCCCTCTCCATCTTGTAACACGCTCCGCCTGTATTTCGTACTCTTCCTCAGTCTTTCTGTCCCTGCTCAACTGGCTTGTCAACATGACAATAATCCAATTGCAACCGAATTAGTTTCACCCCAGCCTCGTAAACCACTGCGCCGCCAAACCCGGCGCATGTCGCCACGCCGACGTCGACCACTGTGGGGCCACGGTCGGAAGTGACACATCACTGTGGTGATCGGCGCGCGCCCGGTCGTGACACATCACTGGTGGTCGGCGCGCGCCCGGTCGTGACACATCACTGGTGGTCGGCGCGCGCCCGGTCGTGACACATCACTGTGGCGGTCGGCGCGCGCCCGGTCGTGACACATCACTGTGGCGGTCGGCGCGCGCCCGGTCGTGACACATCACTGTGGCGGTCGGCGTGCGCCCGGTCGTGACACATCACTGTGGCGGTCGGCGCGCGCCCGGTCGTGACACATCACTGTGGTGGTCGGCGTGCGCCCGGTCGTGACACATCACTGTGGCGGTCGGCGTGCGCCCGGTCGTGACACATCACTGTGGCGGTCGGCGCGCGCCCGGTCGTGACACATCACTGTGGTGGTCGGCGTGCGCCCGGTCGTGACACATCACTGTGGCGGTCGGCGCGCGCCCGGTCGTGACGTCGGGCCCGTGTTCTGCCGGGTGGGTGGGCAGTCCGCGGCGGCAGGCTTTCCGGTGTGGCTGCTGTGCTGCCGCTCGGTAATGGCGTGGCGGTAGCCGGTAATGGCGTGGCGGTGGCGGTAATGGCGTGGCGGTAGCCGGTAATGGCGTGGCGGCAGCCGGTAATGGCGTGGCGGTAGCCGGTAATGGCGTGGCGGTAGCCGGTAATGGCGTGGAGGTAGCCGGTAATGGCGTGGCGGTAGCCGGTAATGGCGTGGCGGTAGCCGGTAATGGCGTGGCGGTAGCCGGCGGTGTTTCCGTGACACCGGCCGGTCGTGGTCACTGCCGCACCGGCCGTGCTGCCTACACCCACTAGCGGATCCAGGGAGGCGCCATTCCGGCCATGCCCCCCCCCCCCCGAAGCGCTTAAAAGGGGGGCCATAGTGGCTTTTGCCCCCCCCCCGAAACCAACAGAAGTAAACCGAATTAAAATGCAGTAACCTTTGCCGAGGTTAAAAATATCGTCTGGATGAAAGAATCTCCAATTTTAAAGGTATTTTTTTTATAATTGTTTGGAAGCCAATATGGTAGCATATTACATTCTGACACACATCGAGGGTTCTATGCTGCTCAAGTTCTGCTTACAGCAAGAGTTGACAAACTCGGATCTGCCAGTGTGTACACGTGCACGAACGTTGACGTGGTACAAGACGTTGAACGTGAACGTGAACGTGAACGTTTGGTAAATAAGAACACAAATCCCGTAACTTAGAAGCGGTGGAGGTAGGCTGGGGCCCCTACACAGGAAATTATGTTGTCCTTAATTATTATTGTAAAAAATGGGTCCCTTTAACAAATAGTGGTAGAAATCCGATGCTTTTAACCAAAAAATAGTGTGAGAATGGGCACCCTCCAAATCCATTCGACCCCTCCCCTGATGCAATTCCTAAGTGCGCCACTGGGAGAGGGGGAGGGAGCTGACGTCGAAAACCGAAAGTTGCCCCCCCCCCCCAACCGGTGGGCTAGATCCGCCAGTGCGTACACCCTGAGGCGGTGAGGCAGCGGTG